>BLSH010506717.1:14634-25742 GCA_018402905.1 Glandirana rugosa | reverse complement strand
CACACTTGTGCACATGGGCTACAGCAGCAATAATATCAAATTGTAATAGAAGAAGGAGAAATTAGTAATTACTGATACATTGGGTGGCCAACATTCATCACATAACGGCACAGTAGATACTAGCAATGCGCTGTTCAAATACAAACGTTTTTAATCTTCCTATGACACCAATTGGGGTACATAGGTCATAACAGCAGCTGCAATAAACCCACATAAAACACTACCATGTTTTTTTGAATAGGCCTCAATACAAAAAAAAAGACCATGTTGGCTACCTCCTACTCCTCTACCACCGCCACTTCCACGGTCACGGCCTAGTCAACCTCTAGACTCCTACTCCACATCCACCCCCCTTCCCATTTTTTAAATTTGATTTTAATTTATTTTCCCTCTCCCCATTTTTTGTAGGGCACTTGCCCTAGTTTGAAGATGATTTTAGAACAGTTATATGGCTTCTACCGTTAATTAATACTTTTCAGACACAGTTTGAAGATGATCCACATTCACCTCCATTTTTGCATTTTTAAAGTTTTTATTTTTTTAAAAATATTTAAAGTTATTTCCCTGTCCCCATTTTTTTGTAGGGCACTTGCCCTACCCTTACCCCCATTTTACTTCCTTTTGCAGCCCTCTGGGGCTTTCCAGGACTTTCCTACAGCCATTTTTGTGCCTAAAAGTTCGGGTCCCCATTGATTTCAATGGGGTTCGTTGTCCGTGCGATCGTTCGGGTTCCGTCCGGACCCGGACCCGGACTTTGTCCCGAAGTTCGGACGCACCAGCAGAACCCGAACATCCAGGTGTTCGCTCAACTCTATCTATATTCCCAAAAAAAATTCTGCTCCTGGAGGATGTCAACATGTGTGGTGGGGCCTTTGGTGTGATGTCACCACACATGCCAGGTCTGGACTTGTGGTCAGAGGATGTGGCCAGAGTTGGGCTATTAAAATCCCTTGCACTTAGCAAGCTGATATTGTGTAAGTGGATGCATTTATTTTATTGAATAGACCATTTTTTAATGGTTTTATACTCTGGGCTCCCTTCTTCCTTTATAATAACCCATTTTGCAATATGGAGTTTACCTTGGTTGGCTGAGCATCTGAGAAAGTTGTGAGGAAAGATTTCCTGTGCCTCTCTGAGAACTACATGTGTATACAAATGTGCATTTACTGATTTGTTATCAGCCCTTATTTCTGGTGAGTGATCTAGTAGATTCTGGTGGCGGTTGTAATAATAGAATACAGAATAGAATATCATCAAAAAGTTGATTTATTTCACTAATTTCATTCAAAAAGTGAAACTTGTATATTATATTCATTCATTACACACAGACTAATATATTTCAAATGTTTATTTCTTTTAATTGTGATGATTATAACTGACAACTAGAGTTGAGCGGACACCTGGATGTTCGGGTTCGGCGGGTCCGGTGGAACTTCGTGAAAAAGTTCGGGTTTGGCACCGAACTTGACCCGAACTTTACCCCGGACCCCAATGGGGACCCGAACTTTTCGGCACAAAAATGGCTGTAAAAAGGTCCTGGCAAGTGCTAGAGGGCTGCAAAAGGAAGTAAAATGGGGGTAAGAGTAGGACAAGTGCCCTACAAAAAAACAGGGATAGGGAAAATAACTTAAAATCAAATAAAAAAAATAAAAATGGGAAGGGGGGGTGGATGTGGAGTAGGAGCCTAGAGGTTGACTAGGCCATGACCGTGGCAGTGTAGGTGATGATTTTAGAACAATAATCTGTCCCTTACAGCAACAGCAGGAAACTGACCCTATAGGAGTAGGCAATGATTTTAGAACAATAATCTGTCCCTTACAGCAACAGCAGGAATCTGACCCTATAGGAGTAGGCGATGATTTCAGAACAATAATCTGTCCCTTACAGCAACAGCAGGAACCTGACCCTATAGGAGTAGGCGATGATTTCAGAACAATAATCTGTCCCTTACAGCAACAGCAGGAACCTGACCCTATAGAACTAGGGGATGATTTTAGAACAATAATCTGTCCCTCAAAGCAGTAGACTCTACCTAGTCCACAATCAGATCGTTCTGTAATGCAGGATGAGATCTGCAATCTGTCCCTCAATGCAGTAGACTCTACCTAGTCCACAATCAGATCGTTCTGTAATGCAGGATGAGATCTGCAATCTGTCCCTCAAAGCAGTAGTAGTAATCTCTACCTAGTCCACAATCAGATCATTCTGTAATGCAAGATGAGATGTTATTAATATCTGCAATCTGTCCCTCACAGCACCGGCAGCATCCTCTCCCTAGACTAGTCTGAGAGCATGTGACATCAGCACTACGTGACTCCAGCTTATACAGAGGCTGGGTCACATGATGCACTGGCTAATCACAGCCATGCCATTAGTAGGCATGGCTGTGATGGCTTCTAAGGGCAAACCAGTGAAACGCTTGTTGATTGGCTGCCCTGCAGCTATTCAACATGCGTGATCAAATACCCAAACCCAGAACCCGAACCCAAACTTTTTTTCAAATGTCCGGGTTCGGGTTCGGGTCACGGACACCCCAAAGTTCGGTACAGACTCAAACTTTACAGTTCGGGTTCGCTCAACTCTACTGACAACTAAGGAAAATCCCAAATTCAGTATCTCAGAAAATTAGAATATTACTTAAGACCAATACTAAGAAAGTTTTTTTAGAAATCTTGGCTGACTGAAAAGTATGAACATGAAAAGTATGAGCATGTACAGCACTCAATACTTAGTTGGGGCTCCTTTTGCCTGAATTACTGCAGCAATGCGGTGCGGCATGGAGTTGATCAGTCTGTGGCACTGCTCCGGTGTTATGAGAGCCCAGGTTGCTCTGATAGTGGTCTTCAGCTCTTCTGCATTGTTGAGTCTGGCATATCTCATCTTCCTCTTCACAATACTCCATAGATTTTCTATGGGGTTAAGGTCAGGCGAGTTTGCTGGCCAATTAAGAACAGGGATACCATGGTCCTTAAACCAGGTACTGGTAGCAGCAGCAGTCCAGTCCTTTTCGTCTTTAGCCCAGGCGAGACGCTTCTGACACTGTCTGTTGTTCAAGAGTGGCTTGACACAAGGGATGCGACAGCTGAAACCCATGTCTTGCATGCGTCTGTGCATAGTGGTTCTTGAAGCACTGAATCCAGCTGCAGTCCACTCTTTGTGAATCCCCCCCCCACATTTTTAAATGGGTTTTGTTTCACAATCGTCTTCAGGGTGCTGTTATCCCTATTGCTTGTACACTTTTTTCTACCACATCTTTTCCTTCCCTTCGCCTCTCTATTAATGTGCTTGGACACAGAGCTCTATGAACAGCCAGCCTCTTTTGCAATGACCTTTTGTGTCTTGCCCTCCTCGTGCAAGGTGTCAATGGTCGTCTTTTGGACAACTGTCAAGTCAGCAGTCTTCCCCATGATTGTGTAGCCTACAGAACTAGACTGAGAGACCATTTAAAGGCCTTTGCAGGTGTTTTGAGTTAATTAGCTGATCAGAGTGTGGCACCAGATGTCTTCAATATTGAAACTTTTCACAATATCCTAATTTTCTGAGATACTGAATTTGGGATTTTCCTTAGTCTTCAGTTATAATCATCAAAATTAAAATAAATAAACATTTGAAATATATCAGTCTGTGTGTAATGAAATATAATATATAAGTTTCACTTTTTGAATGGAATTAGTGAAATAAATACAATTTTTGATGATATTCCAATTATATGACCAGCACCTGTATAAGAAGCAACAGGCACTTTCAAATTTTTTAACACTTTGGGGGGGGGGGGGGGGTGTTGCTAAAATCCAGCGGCTAAGTCTTGGTTTTACAGTTTTTGGTTTTGGTGTACATATGTTGCAGCAGGAATTAAGCCCCCTGTTGCTTTTGGTAGGTGCTACCGCCTGCCAGTCATGACCTATTCAAGTAAATGGGGCCATTCTGTAAGTGCCTCACAACTGCATGCTTCTGCGGAGTCCAAGGGGTTAAAGCAGGTGGGGAGAAAGCAATACCATGCTGCTATTTTGCCAGGTGTATTGCTTCGCATTGACCTAAAGATTTCTTCTTTCCTGCTGCTGGTACCACTCTAATAGAAACATAGAAAAGTGACGGCAGAAAAAGACTAAGTAGTCCATCGAGTCTGTCCATTTGTTTTTTTGTTTTGTTTTTTGTTTTTTCATTAACCTTGTTGTCTGACTATAGATTTATTTTTATCCCAAGTATGTTTGAAGCCGTGTAATGTTGACTGTCTCACTACCTCTGTTGGTAGTTTATTCCAATCATCATCTACATTTTCACTAAAATAATACTTTCTAAGATTCGTTTTAACTTTCCTCCAGTTAGTTTGAGGTCATGTCCCTGTGGTCTTGATTTCAATTTCATATTGAAAAGACCTCATTCCTAAACCTTATTCACCCCTTGATGTATTTAAAGGTTTCAATCATGCCTCCCCTTGCCCTTCTTTCCTGCAGTCGCTCTCTATATGTTTATCCCCCAAACCTTTCACCATTTTTGTTAGCCTTCTCTGAACTTGTTCTATCTCATCAATATCTTTTTGTAAGTTAGGTCTCCAGAACTGGACACATTATTCTAAATAAGGTCTCTCTAAAGATCTATATAGGGGAATCAGAACCTCCTTCCTCCTGTTGGCAATCCCTCTAGTGAGGCATCCTAGAATTCTATTTGCTTTTCTTACTGCCTGGTCACACTGTTTTCTCATTTTGCAATCATCTGAAATAAGCACCCCCAAATCTTTTTCTTCCGTAGTGCTGGCTAACACTGTACCCCCAATGCTGTACTCTCTAAGGCAGGGGTCGGCAACCCATCGATCGCGGGCTACCCGTCAATCACCGGCAGGTGACGGGTAGCCATGTCCCTGCCTTGCCAACCCTCGTCTGAACTGCTCCTTTGCCCTCTGTGACATCCTGCACCATCTGCACATGCAACGACTCCCGAGGATACAGAGAATAGGTCGGGCGCTAAGCCGGGCTGAAGATTCATGCAGAAAGTGAAAGTAACTATGCCGGCAAAAACAGAGGCACGGAGGTACACAATTTCATGTAACAGCAGAGCACAGGCATTTCATTGCTTTTAACAGAGGCAACCCCTCCCTGGTATGCACGGGGGGGGACACAGGATTTTATGTGCAGTCTGTATGAGGAGAGGGGAGCTGCGTGGCCACACACAGATTTAACCCCAGAGCTGCCGGGGAGAGAACTGAATGGGTGGCTCACAGTTAACCCCTGAATTGGCAGGCACATCTGTCCTACAAATACCATGCTCTGCCCTACTGATACCGTCCTCTGCCCCACTGTCACCATCCTCATCCCTACTGACACTGTCCTCTGCTGTACTGTCACCATCCTCATCCCTACTGTCACCATCCTCATTCCTACTGACTCCATCCTCTGCCCTACTGACACAGTCCTCTGCCCTACTGACTCCGTCCTCTGCCCCACTGTCACCATCCTCTGCCACACTGTCACCATCCTCTGTGCTACTGACACCATCCTCTGACCCACCATCATCATCCACTGTGCTACTGACACCATCCTCTGCCCCAACATCATCATCCACTGTACTACTGACACCATCCTCTGCCCAACTGTCACCATCCACTGTGCTACTGACACCATCCTCTGCCCCACTGTCACCATCCGCTGTGCTACTGACACCATCCTCTGCCCTACTGTCACCATCCTCATCTCTACTGTCACCATCCTGATTCCTACTGACTCCATCCTCTGCCCTACTGACACTGTCCTCTGCCCCACTGTCACCATCCTCTGCCCCACTGTCGCCATCCGCTGTGCTACTGCCACCATCCTCTGCCCCACTGCCCCCATCTACTGTGCTACTGGCACCATCCTCTGTCCCACTGTCACCATCTGCTATTCTACTGACACCATCCTCTGCCCCGCTGTCACCATCCACTGTGCTACTGACACCATCATCTGCTCCACTGTCACCATCCACTGTGCTACTGACACCATCCTCTGCCCTACTGACTCCTGTAATCTGCCCTGCAAACTGTTGACTCCTGTACACTACCTCATATACTACTGACCCCTGTATACTGCCATACAGCCAACTGACCTCTGTCACTGAAGCTAACTTTTAAGGTAGGATCAGTTTTCTGCATGCTGTCCTTGATTTTTATCAGGGCCTTGCTAGTTAAATTAAGAGCCCATTCACACTGATTGCACACTAAATCAAAGTGATTTAGTCTCTTTCAGCTGCAGTGACCCAATGGTAGGGGGAAGTGTGATGCACGTTTAAGCATATCAGTTTCCTATATTCATGCCACCGCACAGCAGCATGCTGCATTGCGTTTGCTATGAGGTGACATGCAGGGACATCCAGTGAGATGCGATATTATGCATACATGTTGCATATCACACATCTCTGGAACACAGAGAAACACAGTGTTCTGGTATGTACATGCCACATAGAAAATGATTGCCTTCTGTGGGTCATTGTAGTTACCTGCATTTATCCATGAGGAAAAAACACAGGTAACTGCACACAGTGTAAAAAAAAGACACTGGATCCCGGTGATCTCTCATTTCTTCCATGTTGTTCAGGCAGATCTCCACCTCTCAAAGGTTGCCTACCCCTGCTCTAAGGGGATTGTTATTCCCTAGGTACATTATTTTACATTTATATTGAACTGAAGTCTCCACTGCTTTGACAAATCTTCCAGCAATGCCAAATCATGTTCCATGTTACAGGCACCTCTGGGGATATCAACCCTATTACACACCTTTGTGTCATCAGCAAAAAGACATGCCTTGCCCAACAAACTTTTAGTTATATCACTTACATATAGGTTAAATAGAACATGGCCCAGTACAGAGCCTTGTGGTACCCCACTAGTGACTGGTCTCTATTCTGAGTGAACCGCATTTACAACCACACTCTGAGATCTATCCTTTAGCCAACTGCATATCCACTGAACCACCCAAGGGTTAAGTCCTAGCTTGTACAACTTTTGTATTAGATCATTATGTGGAACTGTGTAAAATGCCTTGCTGAGATCAATATATGATATGTCCACAGCACCACCCTGGTCCAAAACACTGGTAATATAGTCAAAAAATTTAATCAGATTAGTCTGACATGATCTACTCTCAGTAAAGCCACGCTGCCTTGGGTGCAGCAAGCTATGTATTTTAAGGTGATCAATGATTCTTCTTTTCAGAAATGATTCAATTAACTTGACTACAATAAATGTTAAACTCACTGGCTTGCAATTGGCAGTTTCTACCTTGCTGCCCTTTTTGTGGATAGGTACAATATTAGCTGGAGACCACCAGTTGGGATAAGAGGTGGAGTGCAGTTGGTATCATTCCACATGGGACAGGAGCCAGCACTACAGAGGAGGCATTGGCTTATATGGCTCTTGCTCCCTATTATAGCTCCAACTTTACAAGTAGTCCCTTTGCATTACACTCTGATGCTCTGGAATGGCGGGTCAGCAAGCCCAGACCCTAATTTACCGGTCACCTGTCCATGATCTACTGGTAGATAACGGTCTACAGGTTGCTGACCCCCACTTTAATATATGATTAGATAGATCTTTTAGGTGTCAAAGCATGGGGGAGCTTTTTTAACATTCGGATGATAAGTTTTCTTTTACATTTCCAAATCTGTTCAAAAGTAAACAAAAAGCTTTTAGCTTTAGATACGGTTTACGTTTTCTATAATAAAAAACAGGTTTGGTATCTAAAATTCAAAGACAAGTTTTGTAATTAAATGTGTTTTACTTTTAAGTTTGTAAAAATACATTCTCTACACACTGTTACTGTGAAGGTGAGAACATATCTTACGGTAATAGCTTAACAAAACAGATGCCTTGTAATGCCACATTAAACTAATCCTTGAAAATAGGAAGGTGATACACTTTGTGTTTATTCCCAATATCAATCAGTAAGTTGGTGATCGAGTGAATGTTTCCATGGTAGAATACATTAAAATGATAAAGGTGGCTATCATTACATTATTCAGGTAATGTTTCCCACATCTTTTCATTGCACATCTGAGAGCAATATGACATTTCAAATTAATTTAATTCCATTTTTACCTGCTTCTTTCACAGTAGTCTGGTTGTTTTCTAAGCAATAAAACTGATAGAAGTGCTGTTTTATACAATATTTCTCACCGTATGGGCGAATGGGTCCCATAGTCATCCATCTAAACAGTCTGCAGAATGAGAAAAACAATTTTCATTTCAATTAAATCTGAATTTTGAATGACAGGATTTCAAAGTGTAATTGATTTTCGGATCCCAAAGTGAAATAATGCCAATAAGATTATTAAAAAAATGCCATGAATTTCCAAATGGAAAATATAACGCCTTCAAGAAACATTTTAGCAGTATTTCCATCCCATCTCTAAATAAAGTCCTATACAAGATAGATTTATCTGGTAAAAGGTTCAGTCATAGATAGATTGTGTGTTCTCTATACAGTATGTGGAGGAAAGTTACTGTTCTGCAAGTCCTAAGATAATCTAGGGATAACCAAAATTGGGAGTTTTTGCTTTAAAGCAAATTTTAGGACACTGCAACACAATTTTGAAGCTGAATACTCCAAGCTTTAACCCTTTCCTTGCCAGGCCCTGCAATGTTTCAAAAATATACTTTTGTCATTTTTTTCACTTACAACTTTCAGGGTTTGTAAAAGACACCCTAAACCATACATTTTTGAAAGCATACATTGGGTAGAATAAAAAGATGGTGCTTATGACTTTGCAGGTTCCGTGATAGTTAAGCAAATGTTTATCAAAAACAATATTTTTGATACAAATATACTAAAATCATTGTTAGCGCTCACAAAACACAAAACTTACAAAATTCCTCCCACATGCATACTAAATCTAAAAACTAAAATTGTATAATCTTTATAAATAACAAATATTTGTAAATTTTAAATTGTACCTTTTTGAAATACAGTGAAATTGAAGGTACAAAAACTGTAAATAAGCAACTTATGCAAAAAATCTGGCTTCACACCTATATGTTATATAATGCCATCTCCATAGTGACATGTGTGCCCTGCACTGGTGTGCATTGCAATAAATTATGAAGGCATACATTTTGTTGTAATGCAGCACATTACAATGCTTGGCATTATGTCACAGCATGCTGTTGCACATATTGTTGAATTAATATAGCTTTAAAAAGTTAAAAAAAGAAACAAAATGAAGCGCTGTGATGTATTGTAACAATGAACTGTATCACTTGTGCAAAACCCACACCGACCATGTGGTTTATGCATACCATAATGAATGTCCACTGATGTAGTTGCAATACACACATAATGTGCATTGCAACTACATTTGAATGTGTTTGTTATATGTGTGTGCGTGGGGAGGGGGTTAGGCCTCATTCACATAGCTGCAATAGGCCATACCCAGTTACAGGTGTTTGTGTACAGCCACGGGCAGCAGATTGTACAAATCAATGACCTGGTGAGAGACACTGCTTCTATATGCATACAACCGCACATCTGAGCATTTACATGTGTATAAGGATGTATGAACAGCCTAGTTTGTATCAAAGATGTACAGTTATATGTGTACAATTAGAGATAGACCCCCGGTTTGAGTCGAATGCATGTTCGACTCAAACATCGGGCGTTCGCCTGTTCGGCACATCCCGAACAGTATGGGGTGTTCGTGGGAAATTTGAGCGCCCCATAATGCATTCCAATCACGGGGAAATGCCGCCCACTTATTATTCAAAGCATGCACATGACCTGCATGCTTTGGCCAATCACAGCGCGCTCTGCTGTGAGAGCTATGATTGGCCAAATGCAGGGTGCCTTTAGCCAATCGCTGCTCAGCAGCCTCAATCCAGGCCCACACTATATGAAGCCGCTTGTACAGCGGCTCTATGTAGTGTGTGAATATTGTGAGACAGAGAGGGAGCTTAGCTAGTGGGGTGCAAACAGTTTAGTGTAGAGAGACTGAGATATACTAGATAGATAGTGCGATCTGTATCAAAGAGGATATGTTCAAGCGCAGTGTGAACCGTGGACTAGGGATCAGATGGAGTGGTTATGCTGTGAGCATGTGATGGGAGGCATTTAGGTGGGGGCAATCACAGATAACCAATGATGGAGCTGAATGACATTCATGAAAGTTCATTAACCACCTCCCACCCGCGCCATAGCCGAATGACGGCTACATCGCGGCTCTAAAATGCCGGAGGACGTCAATAGACGCCCTCCCATTTGGCTTGTGCTGGGCGCGCTCCCGCGGGCGCGAGCGGTGCGTGCACGTGCCAACGCACACTGTGGGAACGTGCCCGCGGGTCGGGCGGACCCGATGTCCGCCGGAGACCCGCGATCTCCTTTCAGAGAGGAGGAACGGGGAACCGCCGAAGTAAACACGGCGGTTCTCCGTTCTATGAAGTGGGACATGACAGATCTACTGATCCCTGTCACTGGGATCAGTTAGATCTGTTCTGTCCCGACCAGCCCCGCCCCCCCAACCCCTTCATTGCCCCCTGCTGGTTAACCCATTCACTGCCAATGACATTTATACAGTAATCAGTGGACATTTAAATTTCTGATCTCTGTATAAATGTCATTGGTCCCAAAAAAGTGTCAAAAACGTACGACATGTTCGCCCCGATATCGCAGTACCGATAAAAATCGCAGATTGCCGCCATTACCGGTAAAAAAAAAAAAAACGCCATAAATCAATGTCCAAAGTTTGTAGGCGCTATAACTTTTGCGCAACCCAATCAATAAACGCCAATTGCGATTTTTTTTTACCAAAAATATGTAGAAGAATATATATCGGCCAAAACTGATGAATAAATTTGTTTTTTTATTTTTTATTTTTGGATATTTATTATAGCAAAAAGTAAAAAATATTGTTTTTTTTTTTCAAAATTGACGTTTTTTTGTTTATAGCGGCGATCAGAAATGACGCAGAGGGGATCAAATACCACCAAAAGAAAGCTCTATTTGTGGGAAAAAAAGGACGCAAATTTTGTTTGGGTACAAAGTGGGGGGAGGACGGGCTCGGTTAAAAGTCAAAAGTCGTGACAGCGAGAAACTTACTGTTAACGCGCCAGCACGCTGAAACATGGGTTTGTTTTAAACGCAGGAAAAAAA
>BLSH010506716.1:3811-16114 GCA_018402905.1 Glandirana rugosa | reverse complement strand
GGCTAGCAGATGTAATGGCCACCAAGAAAGCCACCTTTTGGGACAGCAATTGTAAGGGAATGTCCCTGATCTTCTCATATAGCGGTTTCTGCAGCACAGAAAGTACCAAGTGCCAAGGGCGACCGTACCTGAGGAGTGATATATCTTGCGCGAAGTACACTTGCGCGCCTTAAGCATAGTAGGGATCACGGAGTCAGACACACCCCTATCCCTCAACACCTGGGACTCAATAGCCAAGCCGTCAAAACCAGCGAGGGTAAAGCAGGGTGCAGGATGGGTCCCTGCGACAGCAGATCTTCACGTAGCGGAAGACGCCAGGGAACATCTGTCACCATCCGCACCACGTTGGCGTACCAAGGGCGGAGCTACCAGGATTGTCGAAATCCCCTCCGCTTCTACCCTGCGCAGTAGCCGCGGTAGAAGCTTGAGGGGAGGGGAGGGAAGGCTTACAGGAGCCAGTACCGACCCCAAGGCGCTACCAACGCGTCCGTGGCGGCCGCCAACGGATCCCTTGTTCTGCACACGGAGGTCTGCACCTTGTGCTTGAACCTGGACGCCATTAGGTCCACGTCTGGTGTGCCCCACCTGTGGCAAATCTGTCGGAACACCTCTGGATGTAGGGACCATTCCCCCTGATCCAGCGTCTGGCGACTGAGAAAGTCCGCCTGCCAATTTTCTACGCCCGGAATGTAAATGGCGGAGATTGCCGGCACGTGAAGCTCTGCCCATCGCAGAATGAGAGCCGCTTCCGCAGCCGCTGCCGAGCTCCTCGTTCCACCCTGATGATTCACGTCAGACTGAACCCGAACCAGGAGGCCGCGCAGCCTTACCGTCCAGTGGGAGAGGCAGAGCCTGATTGCCCTCAGCTCCTGCACATTTATCGGAAGGAAGGATTCCTGCGCCGACCAACGGCCCTGAGCAGACAGCTGCCCCAGGACCCCCCCCCCCCAGCCTGATAGGCCGGAGTCCGTCGTGACTATTGACCAATTCAGGGGGAGAAACTACTTTCCAAACTTTAGAGCTGGGGCCCGAAGCCACCAGGTCAACGATCCCCTGGTCTGATGATCCAATCTGATCAGCTGGTCCAGGGACAGCGGAGACTTGTCCCACCGTGACAGAATCGCTCGCTGTAAGAGCCGAGTGTGACTCTGGGCATAAGGTATCGCCTCAAAGACAGACCATGAGCCCCAACACCGGCATACAGAACCGTAAGGAGGACCACTGGCGTGACAGCAGGTTTCGCACCGCTGCTTGCAGTGTCAGTAACTTGGCCGGAGGTATGAACACCTTCGCCTGCTCTGTGTCCAGAATCAGACCCAGATATTCCAGTCGGTGGGACAGGGTCAACGTCGACTTCTGCAGGTAGATCAGCCAGCCAAAGTCTTTCAATGAGGCCATGGTGATAGCCACATTCTCCTCCAGGGCCGACGCAGACTCCGCTCTCAGGAGTAAGTCGTCGACGTGTGCTACCACTGCAATGCCTCTCTGCCTCAATAGCGCCAGCACCGGAGCTACCAGCTTGGTGAATACAAGAGGAGCCGAGGCCAGACCGAAGGGAAGTGCCAAAAATTGGTAATGTAGAGCCCCCACTGCAAAGCGCAGGAAGCGCTGGTGTTGGGAACATGGAGGTACGCGTCCCTGATATCCAGAGACGCCATGAAGTCCCCTTGGTGCAGGGCGGCCACGACCGAACGGACAGATTCCATCCTGAATTTACGCGCCTTCACAAAGTGGTTTAGAGCTTTTAGGTCCAGAATTGGCCTGACCCCACCTTTTTTGGGCACCACAAAGAGATTTGAATAGAAGCCGCGGAAACCTTTCCAGCGGAGGTACCGGTACAATTACCCCTTGGTCAGAGAGCGTCTGAACAGCCCCTAGGAGAGCCTCTCAACGCCCCTGAGGGAGTCTCAAGTTTGATGGGAAGAACCTGTCTGGGGGCAGAGTGCTGAACTCTTTCCTGTACCCTGAGGACACCACTTCCTGCAGTCCACCCGTCTGCAAACCCCAGAAGTCGGCCCCCCACCCGAGAGTCGGGTGGGGGCAACCCATCATGCAGAAGAGGACTTTTCCTCAGTCTTTTCATTCTTGCACTGCCAGGGCCGCTTACCGGACCCCGAGGCAGACTTGCCAGGTCCTGAGCCCTTGCCCGCTGCGCCGGGCACACAAAAAAAAAAAAAAAACGCTTCTGGCCCGAAGATGCAGGACCCTGCTTACGGCGGATTCCCACCGTCTGGGCTCCGGGAGAAAGGTACTCTTCCCCCCAGTGAAATCCTTAATGATTTCATCCAATTGTGCCCCAAAGAGCCGACCACCCTGAAAGGGAAGATCCGTGAGGCCCTTTTTGGTCGCGTGGTCAGCAGACCAACAGCGTAACCACAGCACCCGTCTGATAATGACTGCAAACACAGACATCTTAGACAGCATGGGGAGCAGGTCCAAGGCCACGTCACACAGGTACTGGAGATCCTGTATCAGATGGTCCGTCCGCTGTGACGCCTCAGGCGAGCATCCACAGCCCAACTCATTGTGCAACTCAGTCGCACACTCCGTAAGCGATTGCGCCACCATGGCCGACGCCAGAGCTGGTCTCATGACCGACCCCACCACCAAGAACAGTGCCTTGGATACCGCCTCTGTCCGCCTATCGGCCGGATCCTTAAAAGAGGGAGACCCCTCCAAGGGGATGGTTGTCGCCTTATTCAGATGAGCCACCAGAGGGTCCACTGCGGGGGATGCCCACTTCTGCACAAAACTGTCCTCAAAGGGATAGCGCACAGCGAAACGTTTGGGCAATGAAAAGGAATTCTGCGGACGCTGCCATTCCTTATAGACCAAATGGTCAAAAAATTGAGCATAAGGATATGCCCTAGGGGACCGAGACGGATTAAAAGGACCCCACAAACGTAGGCAGTCTCCTGCGACTCCCCGGCCTGGTCCAGGTGCAAAGACGCACGGATATTGGTGATCAGGGAGGCCACCAGCGCCCTCTTGCGCGCAACTGAGGCCCCCGGGTCTTCCTCACCATCCAAAGGCTCCAGTTCACCATCTGAGAGCTCCACGGGGGTCCCAGTGACCACTGAGGCCCCTTCCGGTTCAGAATCCTCCCCTGAAGATGGAGGGGGGTAGACGCTTTTTAGCCACCCCCTTAGCACGGCTCGGCACCCCCTGGGAGAAAAACTCCCCCAATATGGACGTTAACTGATCCAGGGGAACTAGAGGACCCTGCGTAGCTTGCGCTTCCACAGATCCCTCCGGAGAAGAACCCGCAGGTTCAGCTGCCATTGTGCCACCGAAACACTTGCTAGGCCAATAGGTCCTGACACCCCCACAATGCAGCCCCACCACTGCCCCACAGAGCAACCAGGAGAATACCCAGGAGGACTGCACCCACCGCTACCAACACCCCAGGGAGAAAGCTATACTTGCTGTTTAATAATTGCCCTTCAAGCGCTGCGTCCCAGTAGGAATGCTTGACCGCCTGTCAGGAGCCTTCACCGCCACTGTACCTTCACCGCTGTCTCAGAGGAAAAGAGGAAGAAACTGCGCCAGCCACACGTTTTCTTCAGCAGGCACATCAAAAAATGGCCGCCGAGCGGTCACAAGAGACCAAAGCATGCTCCACACAGGCCACGACTACGGAAAAATGGCTGCCGAGCAATCACTAGAGGCCAAAATAGCCCACAAAATGGCGGCAGATCGCCGCATGGCGGTTTTAGCGCGGGGGTGCGGCGCGGGAAGGGGGTGTAGGAGGGGGCGAAAACAGACCAAAACAAAAAGGGGAACCTGTAGCCCTGAACCCTCCAACGGCCGGCATAGTCGCCCCCCCCTCCTCCGCACCCCCGGGGGGGGGGGGTCACTCACCAATCCAACGGGCGTAGCGGGTAGCCACCCGGTAGCAGACCTTCCATCAGGTGGGAAGGGATGCTGCAGGCCAAGCACCCCTGGACGCGAGCACAGCCCGGTCACTGGACACAAGTGGGGGTCACCCACTAGCCTCCCACACGGAACGGGTATGATGCGGCGGACCCCGCTGAGGTTACGGGTAGCTCGCATCGGTCAGCCGTGCTGGGGAAATTCCAGGATTCGAGATATCCTCTATGCCCCAGCCGGCTACTTGATAGCAGTCTTCATCAGATAGCTTGAGAAACCAAAAAGAAGAAAAAATTGGGGAACCGCAGATCCCAGAAGGGAACCAGGCCTAACTCCTTGCACGAGGCATATAAAAACCGATATGCTATGCAGAGCTGGGGGGTTATATGCTGGAGTGAGGAAGGCCCCCTGGGAGGGGTCAGCTTGCTTTTTTTCTGTTTGCCTAGTCTACTCCTAGTAGGATGTGCATAAACCCCACTTGTCAATGAAGGGCTGCGTCTGTCAGTGAACGTAAGAGAAAAGAGGATTCCAACTGTATACGCTTTATTACGCAGTTTTCCAACCAGCATGTGGAGCTGCGAAAAATTTTATGCAAACACTGGCATTTTCTCTTGTCGGACCCAGACATTAATCCCCATATATCGAGGCAGCCAGCAATCACTTTTAAAAGAGCAAAGTCGTTAAAGGACCAACTGGTTCATAGCAACTACAATGCCACTTTGAGGGATCCGTGCAAACACCTTGGCACATTTACTTGTGGGGGTTGCGGATACTGCCAATATATGTGCACTGTCCGCAACTCCACACTACCACATGGGAACTGGGAGGCCGCGCAGCCTTGCCGACCTGTGGGAGAGACAGAGCCTGGTTGCCCTCAGCTCCAGCACATTTATTGGAAGGCGCGATTCCTGCGTCGACCAACGGCCCAGAGCAAACAACCGCCCCAGGACCCCTCCCCAGTCCGATAGTCACGACGGACGCCAGCCTATCGACCAATTCAGGGGAAGGCACGACTTTTCCAAAGTCAATGCCGGGGCCCGGAGCCACCATGGCAATGACCCCCTCGTTTGATGATCCAAACTGATCAGCTGGTCCAGGGACAACAGAGACTTGTCCCACCATAACAGGATCGCTCGTTACAGGAGCTCTGTGCATACGGTATCGCCTCGAAGGCCGAGACCATGAGTCCCAACACCCGCAAACAGAACCGTAAGGAGGACCACCGACGCAACGGCAGGATTCGCACTGCTGCTTGTAGCGTCAGCAACTTGACCGGAGGTTGGAACACCTTCGCCTGCTCCGTGTCCAATATTAGGCCCAGACATTCCAGAGGACAGGATGGGGTCAATATCGACTTCTGCAGGTTGATCAGCCAGCCGAAGTCTCTCACCGAGACCATGGTGCCAGCAACATTGTCCTCCAGAGCCGAAGATGACACCTCTCGCAGGAGCAGATCGTCGAGGTATGCTACCACAGCAATGCCTCTCTGCCTCAATAGAGCCAGCACCAGAGCCAACAGCTTGGCGAAGACCCGAGGAGCCGAGTCCAGACCAAAGGGAAGTGCCACACATTAGTAATGTAGGACTCCCCTCGCAAAGCGCAGGAAGCGCTGCTGCCGGAGACAACTGGGAACCTGCAGAATAGCGTCCCCGACATCCAGAGACGTCATGAAGTGCCCATGGTGAAGGGCAGCCACGATCGAGTGGACAGATTCCATCCTGAATTTTCGCGCTTTCACAAAGTGATTTAGCGCTCTTAGATCCAGAACTGGCCTGACCCCACCTTTTTGGGCACCACAAAGAGGTTTGAATAGAAGCCTCGCATCTTTCCAACGAAGGTACCGGCACAATCACCCCTTGTTCGGACAGCGTCTGAACAGCCCCTAAGAGGGCTTCCCGACGCCCCGGCAGAAGCCTCAAGTTCGAGGGAAGAACCTGTCTGGGGGTAGAGTGCTGAACTCTATCCTGTACCCGGAGGACACCCTTCCCGTACCCACCGGTCGGAAATACGGGCAGTCCACCTGTCTGTGAGCCCCAGAAGTCGGCCCCCCACCCGAGAGTCGGGCGGGGTAAACCCCTCAAGCGGAGGAGGACTTTTCTTCCGTCCTGTCGGGCATGCGCTGCCAGGGCCGCTTACCGGACTCCAAGGCAGACTTGCCGCGTCTTGAGCCCTTGCCCGCTGAACCGGGCGCCCGAAAAAAAAAACGCTTCTGGCCCGATGAGGGACGCTGCTTACGGCGGTATTCCTGCTGCTTGGGTTCTGGGAGAAAGGTACTCTTCCCCCCCGGTGAAATCCTTAATGATTTCATCCAATTGCGCCGAGAAAAGCTGACCACCCTGAGAAGGGAGGTCCGTGAGGCCCTTTTTTGGACGCATGGTCACCCGACCAACACCATAACCATCAGACAATGACTGCAAAAACAGACATATTTGACAGCATGGGAGCAGGACCAAGGCTGCGTCACACAGGAGCTAGAGACCCTGTAAGGTGGTCAGCCCGCTGCAAAGCCCCAGGTGAGCACCTGCAGCCCAAATCATTGTGCAATTCTGTCGCACATTCCGTAAGTGACTGTACAATCACGGCCGACGCCAGACCTGGCCTCAAGGCCGCCCCCCGCCACCAAGCACAATTCCTTGGATACCGCCTCCGTCCGCCTATCGCCCGGATCCCGAAAGGCTGGAGACCCTTCCAAGGGAAAGGTCGTCACCCTAGTCAGGCAAGCCACCGGAGGGTCCACTGCAGGGGAGGCCCACTTCTGCAAGAAACTGTCCTCCAAGGGATAGCACACAGAGAAACGTTTGGGCAGTGAAAAAGGAATTCTGCGGATGCTGCCATTCCTTATACACAAACTGGTCAAAAAATTGGACCTACGGATATGCCTTAGGGGTCCGTGACGGCTTGATGGACCCACAAATACAGGCAGTCTCCTGCGACTCCCCGGCATGGTCCAGCCGCAATGACTCATGGAGATCGGTGATCAGGGAGGCCACCAGCGCCCCTTTGCGTGCCACCGAGGCCCCCTGGACTTCCTCACCGTCCAAGGGCACCAGTTCACCATCTGAGAGCTCCACGGGGGTCCCTGTGACCACAGAGCCCCCTTCTGGTTCAGATTCCACCTCATAGGAAGGGGGGAGGCGACACTTTTTAGTCACCCCCTTGGCATGGCTCGGTACCCCCCCGGGTGAAAAACTCTCCAAAAATGGAAATGAACTGGTCCAGGGGAACCAGAGGTCCCAGTGCAGGCTGCACTTCTGCGGACCCCTCCGGAGATTAACCCGCAGGTTCGGCCACCATTGTACCACCGGAACTCTTTTAGGGCCTATGGGCCATGACACCCCACAATGCTGCCCCACCAAACTGCCCCACAGAGCGACCAGGGTATGCCCAGGAGGACTGCACCGCCGCCACAGACACCCCTGGGAAAAGTCAGCCATACCTGCTGATCTGTATGCCCCTCTTAGCCACTGTAGGTGTGCTGTCTGCCACTGCCAATTTTTGTTGCCACTGCCGCAGTGTGTGCACCACCGATTCAGGAAGAAAAAACGGCGCTGACACGCACGTTTTCTAATAGCAAGGCACACCAAAGATGGCCGCCGAGCGGTCACAAGAGGCCAAAAGCACATGTTAAAATGGCAGCGACTACGGCAAAATGGCCGCCGCGCGGTCACTAGAGGCCAAAACATCCATTAAAATGGCCGCCAAATGCGCCCATGGGAAAATGGCAACGGTACACCGCCGCATGGTAGTATAGTAGCGGGGGCGGGAAATAGTACAGGAACCTTGACCCCATGACCCTCCACCGGACTTACGGTACCGCTAGTCGCCCCGCCCCCCTGCACCCCAGAGGGGGGTGTCACTCACCATTCCCAACAGGCGCAGCGGGTAGCCATCCGGTAGCAGACCTTCCTCCCCCCAGGTGCACAGCCCGGTCACTCGGACGTAAGTGTGGTTCATCCACTAGCCCCCTGCACGGAACGGGTACGATGTGGCGGACCCCGCTAAAGCTAAGGGTAGCTCGCATCGGTCGGCCGTGCTGGGGAAATTTCAGGATTCGAGGTATCCTCTATGCCCCAGCCGGCTACTTGATAGCAGCCTTCATCAGATAGCTTGAGAAAAGCAAAAGGAAGAAAAATGGGGAACCGCAGATCCCAGCAGGGAACCAGGTCTAACTCCTTGCACTAGGCATAAAAAAAAATGATATGCTATGCAGAGCTGGGGGGTTATATGCCGAGTGAGGACGGCCCCCTGGGAGGGGCCAGCTTGCTTTTTTCTTTTTGCCTAGTCTACTCCTAGTAGGATGTGCATAACCCCATGTGTCATGAATAGAGGCTGCGTTTGTCAATGACCACAAGAGAAATTACTTATTTACAAAACTTTTTTTTATTCCAAAACTTTCGTTTTTTTTTTTTTTTATTTAGTAAAAAATAAAAATCCCAGCAGTGATTAAAATGCCACCAATAGAAAGCTCTATTTGTGTGAAGAAAATGATAAAAAATGCTCTTGGTTACAGTGTAGCATGACCGCACAATTGTCATTCAAAGTGTGACAGCGCTGAAAGCTTAAAAATTTTTTTTTCTTGGATATATGCTGAAGAGCTTGATTTGAAAGTTAGCCAAAAGGCCTTCTTCCAATCCTCTGCCGTAATCGAGTGTCCTATTTCTCTCTCCCGCACTCTAGTGTAGTACAAGCTTGTTGGTAGTGCACCAGATAAGAGCATACCATATATTGAAGATATAGATCCCGAGGGCGTCGTATGCCCCCCACACAAAGACTCAAATGGAGTTAAGTCCCTACGTAGTTGACCCTTGCTAGATAAATGTGTAATCTTGGAGCTGTAAATAATGAAACCACTGACCAGCATAGTAGACGTCAGCTTTCATTATTGTATTGAGTGGCTGTAATCCTTTTGGCGCTAAAGCTTGCTTAAATCGGGGAAGGGGCTGACGGTGTCCACTGTAGGAACCTATCTGATGTCATTCCCGGCAAGAATTCCGGGTTGCCCAAAATCGGGGTTCGTGGACCTGGTATTGAGGAGATATCCCCTCTTTGGATGCTCCGGTCCCACACTTTCAATAGGGATTGAGTCACTGGTGGGAGTGTTTGTCTATTTGGGCGAAACTTAGGCATTATCCATGGAAGCGAAGTCAGAGGGACCTCTAACAATAATTGTTCAATGGTAACCCATTGTTTTGTTTGCTCACTATGGAACCAATCTATTATCCTTTTCAGTACTGCTGATGTATAATACAGTTCCATATTTGGCAAGCCAGCTCCTCCCTCCATCTTCCGTTTCACTAGGATATCGTACCGATGTCTGGCCTTGGAATTTGACCAGAGAAACCTAAGAAGGCTAGATCTCAAAGATCGAAAGAAAGACCGTGGAAGATTCATCTGTAGCGTCTGGAACAGATACATTGGTCCGACAGAGTTGATGAAACCTTGGCAGGGTTTTCCACTGAAGCAGCCAGAAGTTCGCCTATACAAGAACTAAGGATGGCATCAGCCTTCATGGGGGAGGTGTCCCTTGACATCATCCGTCTCGTGGCCCGGGTGATGTTGGCATCAGTCACGGCTAAGTGGGTCCTCTGGCTCCAGCCTGGTGCCAGATTCCTTTTGAGGGAACCTACCTCTTTGGGAACAAGCTCAACGAGGCTGTAACCCGGGCCACGGGAGGAAAGTCTGGGTTTCTTCCCGAGGATTGGTGCCAGCCAAGTCAAAGACATCCTTTGGCAAAGAAACAAGGATTTGATTGGGTCAAGGAAGCGTGCAGTTATAAACCTGGGCGTGAGTTCTGGAGGGCCAGGAGGTCAACAAATCAGTAAGCCTCGAAAGGCGGTTCCACAGGTGGACAAGGGCCATCTAAATCCTTTTGAGATTGGACACACTCAGGCAGGCATGGTGGGTGCTCATTTGTATCACTTTCGGCATGTCTGGATGGCCTCAATCCAGGACTTTTGGACAGTCAAGACAGTGTCCACAGGCCACGCTTGGGTGTTCAGCAAAAGTCCCAAGCTAAGATCCTGTTTGCATATGTGGAATCTCTACTAGAAGAGGAAGCGGTCAAACCCATCCCAGTCAATGAGAGGGGCCAGGGTGTATTCCCCTTGTTCTTAGTACAGAAGAATGACTCATGGAGACCCGTGATTGATTTAACCCATCTCAATTTATCCAAATGGGAAAGTTCAAAATGGAGTCTCTGCACTCAATCCAGCAAGCAGTGCAACCAGGAGACTGGTTGATCTCCATCGACCTCAAGGATGCCTACTTCCATGTCCCCATAGCAACAGAATTCCAGCACTATCTGCGGTTTGCCATAGGCCAATTACACTGTCAATTTACTTGCCTCCCCTTTGGCCTGACAACATCCCCGAGAGTCTTCTCCAAGGTACTGCTAGCAGTGGTAGCGCTGTTGAGAGTCATAGGAGTCTGTCTTTATCACTGGATGGCCTCCTTCTGCTAGCCCAAGACAAAGGGCAGCTGCTGGATCACCGGGACTTAGTCATCACCACCTTGCAAGAATTTGGGTGGCTACTGACCTTAGACAAAATCCACCAGCAGCCGTCCAAATCTGTAGTATTCCTCTGACCGCTCTTCAATATGAAGACAGGCACCATCTCGCTTCCCAAAGAAAAAAAAAAAAAAAAAATATCGATGTAATCCGGGACAGAGTCCATCAAGCCCTCTCGTCACCTTGGCTCTCTGGTGTCTGAGGGTATTGGGACAATGACAGCATCCATTCCCACGGTGAAGTGGGCCCAGTGGAGGATGCGTCCATTTCAGAGAGGATTCTTACAACAGTGGGAGTCACGCAGCAAGATTCAACGCATCCGTGTAACTTAGCCCATGAGACAATCTCTGCTGTGGCGGCTCCAGAGGTCGAACCTCTCCAAGTGCCAATCCCTGGAACCAGTCATCTACATGCTGCACATGCAAATACATGGCCCCATGCAAACAGCTACATATGGGGCTGTGTTTGTGTTGCTAACAAATGTGCTCAGAAAAAGGAACAAAGGTGCATCTGGGTCTGCAAATCATGCGCGTTTTTCACACATACGCATGTGTACTTGCCTAAATGCACATATGCGTTTAACCACTGTCCTACCGCCATATGCAGAATGACGGCCAGGAAGTGGTTTAGTTATCATGACTGGGCATCATATGACGTCCAGCAGGATAACGTGGGGGCGCGCATCACGGCTGCGGTGTGTCAGTCTGACCCACCGCACTACTGATCTCAGTAAAGAGCTTCCGTCGGAAGCTCTTTACCATGTGATCAGCCGTGACCAATCATGGCTAGTCACAGTGTAAACAGGAAGAGCTGTTTATTAGCCTTTCCTCTACTCGCATCTGCAGACGCCAGTAGTGGAGAGCTGATCGGCTGCTCTCCTGACAGGGGGGTCTGTGCTGAGTGTTTACCAGTGCTGCCAGCCCCCAGGATCGCCACCCTAGACCACCAGGGAGCCTGCCCAGGGATCATCAGGCAGCCCACTAGGACCACCAGGGAGAGCCCATCCAGGGAGACGGCCAGGGAGCCGATCCTGACAACCAGGGAGCCGATCTTAGACCACCAGGCAAAAAGTTGTTGGAGCTCTACTGCCTTTTCCAGGGTATGAAGTGCAGTGCCTGGTACAGTGGGAGGAGCATTACATTGAGAAAACCCAAGTGGAGTATAGGTTCTCCATGTAGGATTTAATAAGGAGGTGTAAAGTCAGTGTGTTTTGGCAACTATAAACGCACAATATCTCGGAAACCAAAGCGGCGCAAACACGGCACAAACGAATGGCGTGTTTATTTTAAAACTCAGCAACATAGGGTGCAAAGTGGGTGGGGTTTCGGCAACTATAACGCACAATATCTTGGAAACCAAAGCGGCGCAAACCAGCACAAACGCGGCGCAAATGAATGGCGTGTTTGTTTTTAAAATTCAGCAACATGGGGTGCAAAGTGGGCGGGGCTTGCATTACATTGAATGTTTAATATCTCAGAAACCGAACCGGCGCAAACGTTTATTTTTGCGGCGCAAACGAATGGTATATTTTTATCCAGGTTTTACAAACATGGGGTGCCAACTTCACACAGCTGAATGTGAGTGGTGTGTTGCTAGCAGTCTCTCCTTCATATACTGGCAACGTTGTCTTTTTAATGTCTTTGCACAGGTAGTAGTGTGTTATTTTTATCCTTCAAACCTTATTTGTTACATTGATTCAATAAAGCCATTATTTTTATGAATCCCTGTTGTCTCTGCATAAGGTAATCTTTGGATCTGTAATCCTTAATTTATGTGAGGGACTGAGTCACAGGTGATCCCTCTACTTCAAGACATTGGCAAGCAGGGCCGATCCTGGGCGGGTGCCTGTCATATACTTCCTCTCTGACGATCGTTGTGTGGTGAGTGTAAGTCGACACACTTCAACCGTGGGGTACAAACATTTT
>BLSH010506715.1:135373-154233 GCA_018402905.1 Glandirana rugosa | reverse complement strand
GAAAGAAGCCTTTTCTGCACACACGCCACAAACTGAGCCGCTTGAGGGATGCAAACGCATATTTGGACAAAGATTGAGTTATTTGGTCATAACAAGGGGCGT
This sequence comes from Glandirana rugosa, assembly GCA_018402905.1. Classification (NCBI taxonomy): domain Eukaryota; kingdom Metazoa; phylum Chordata; class Amphibia; order Anura; family Ranidae; genus Glandirana; species Glandirana rugosa. Next base: position 154,131 of record BLSH010506715.1, on the reverse strand, counting down.
TATGCATGGCGGCAAAAGAACACAGCATTCCAAGAAAAACACTTGCTACCCACAGTAAAATTTGGTGGAGGTTCCATCATGCAGTGGGGCTGTGTGCCCAGTACCGATACTGGGAATCTGGTTAAAGTTGAGGGTCGCATGGATTCCCCTCAATATCAGCAGATTCTTGAGAATAATGTTGAGGAATCAGTCACAAAGTTGAAGTTACGCCGGGGCTGGATATTTCAACAAGACAACGACCCAAAACACTGCTCAAAATCTACTCGGGCATTTATGCAGAGGAACAAGTCCAATGTTCTGGAATGGCCATCCCAGTCCCCAGACCTGAATATCATTGAACGGCTGTGGGGTGATTTGAAGCGGGCTGTCCATGCTCGGCAACCATCAAACCTAACTGAACTGGAGATGTTTTGTAAGGAGGAATCCAAAATACCTTCATCCAGAATTCAGACACTCATTACAGGCTATAGGAAGCGTCCAGAGGCTGTTATTTCTGCTATTCCTCCACTGACACCGATGTTAGGGCACTATTCCTCCCACTGACACCAATGATGGGGCACTATTCCTCCCACTGACACCAATGATGGGGCCCTATTCCTCCCACTGACACCAATGATGGGGCCCTATTCCTCCCACTGACACCAATGATGGGGCACTATTCCTCCCACTGGCACCAATGGTGGGACACTATTCCTCCCACTGACACCAATGATGGGGCACTATTCCTTCCACTGTCATCAATGATGGGGCACTATTCCGCCCACTGACACCAGTAATAGAGCACTATTCCTCCCACTGACACCAATGACGGGGCCCCGTTCCTCCCACTGATACCAATGATGGGGCACTATTCCTCCCACTGATACCAATGATGGGGCACTATTCCTCCCACTGACACCAATGATGGGGCCCTATTCCTCACACTGATACCAATGATGGGAAACTATTCCTCACACTGACACCAATGATGGGACACTATTCCTCACACTGACACCAATGATGGGACACTATTCCTCCTACTGACACCAATGATGGGGCACTATTCCTCCCACTGACACCAATGATGGGACACTATTCCTCCCACTGACACCAATGATGGGACACTATTCCTCCCACTGACACCAATGATGGGGCACTATTCCTCCCACTGACACCAATGATGGGCACTATTCCTCCCACTGACACCAATGATGGGGCATTATTCCTCCCACTGACACCAATGATGGGGTTAAAATGCATTACAGAGAAATAGAAAAAATGTTGCAGGTACCGAAAAAAAATACCCGTTGATCTGTCAGAAGCCAGGTGTGCTCCTAATTTACCGAGTGAGCTAGTAACTCTTCCACTGATGCACTGAAATATTGTTGGTATGAGGGAGGGGGAGAGGTTCTGTAGTCTACTACTGCAGAACTCAGGGCTGACACCACTACTTAAAGCCACATTTTACCCATAAAAAATAAGGTGGAACCTTGGATTACTAGCATAATCCGTTCCAGGAGAATGCTTGTAATCCAAATCACTCGCATATTAAAGCAAGTTTCCCCATAGGAAACAATGGAAACTCAGATAATTCGTTCCACAATGACTGCTTGTCTAGGCAGTACTGTATGTGGCCAGAGGTCCGGGGGTGCTGGTGTATGCAATACCGTATGTGGCCAGAGGTGTGGGGAGGCTGGTGAGCCTCAGAGACGCTCGGAAACATTCGGAAATGCTCGGGGATTGTTTACAGTTTTGGTATTTCCGGATGCTTCAGAGGCTCACCAGCGCCTCCACTCCTCGCAAACCGAGTCAGGATTTAAAAAAAAAAATAAAAAATGCTTGTCTTTCAAAATACTTGTTAACCGTGTTATTCGTGAAGCAAGTTTCCACTGTAGATACAAATAATCTCTGTCACTCATCATTTGAAGCCCACTGTATACGTCTATTCTCTCCAATCTCCCTAAGAATTGCTGTGATCTATCGGCCTCCTGGACCACTGTCAGCTTTCCTTGATGAATTTTCTGCCTGGCTACCCTACTTTCTCTCTTCTGAAATTCCCACTATTCTTCTTGGCGACTTTAACATCCCGGTTAACACTAACACTACCTCTAAACTTCTTAGTCTAACTTCCTCATTTGACCTGAAGCAATGGGTACAGGCTCCTACTCACACTGATAGAAACACCCTCGACCTTGTCTTCTCCTATCTATGCACTCCATGCAACTTCTCCAACAATCCTTTTCCCCTCTCCGACCACCACCTTATTAGATTCTCTCTCTCCCTGTCTTGCACCACCTTTCCCTCCAATCACCAAACCGTCACCCGTAGAAACCTTCGCCATCTCAACACTTCTCTTCCCTATTCTGCTACTGACCACCTCTATGAAAAAATCTCACCCCTGTCCTGCTCCAACCAAGCCACTACCATCTACAATAAATCCCTGTCCTCCACTCTGGACAAGCTAGCTCCCCTTACCACACACAAAATCAGGCCTCAACCCCTACAACCCTGGCAAACAGACAACACCAGAAACCTCAAAAAGCGTAGCCGCGTCCTTGAGCGTCAGTGGCAGAAAGAGACAAAGTCTCTCAAAGACTTCAACCAATACAAATCTGCCCTCCATAAATACAATTGTGGCCTCCACACTGCCAAGCAGACCTATTTTACCACTCTTATTAACACCTTCTCATCCAGTCCCAGTCAACTCTTCTCTACCTTCAACTCACTACTGCGTCCCCCCCCACTTCCGCCCACTAACACACTCACTGCCCAAGAGGTTGCTAACCACTTCAAAAGCAAGATTGATACAATTCGTGATGAAATCTCCACTCTACAGGCATCTTCTCCAGTTAACACCCCATGTCAACAAGCACAATCGACACTATCCCTGTTCAAACCTACTACTATAAACGAGATTGCTAAACTCCTTTCAAACGCCCACCTAACCACCTGCCCATTGGACCCTATTCCCTCTAAAATACTGCGCTCACCCTCTGACTCTATCCTGCACTCTCTAACTCACATCTTCAATCTCTCCCTCTCTTCTGGCATCTTCCCCAATGCTCTAAAACATGCATTGGTCACCCCCATACTCAAAATACCATCCCTGGACCCTACCGATCTTAACAATCTACGCCCTATCTCCTTGCTCCCATTTTCCTCCAAAATCCTCGAACGTCTGGTCTACAACCAACTGAGTGACCACCTTGTTAAGAATAACCTTCTTGACCCCCCCTTGATTCCGTCCTCAACACTCCACAGAAACTGCCCTTCTTTAACTCACAAACGACCTACTAACCGCTAAAACCAATGGATGCTATTCTGTACTCCTACTCCTGGACCTTTTGGCTGCCTTTGATACTGTTGACCGCCCCCTCCTCCTCAAAAAACTTTACTCCCTCGGTCTCCGTGACTGTGCTCTTCAGTGGCTCTCGTCCTACCTATCCCATCGCACCTTCAGTGTCACGTACAATTCTACCTCCTCATCTCCTCTTCCTTTCTCTGTCGGGGTCCCCCAAGGTTCTGTTCTTGGACCTCTCTTATTTTCAATCTACACCTCTTCCCTGGGTCGGCCGATAGCCTCCCACGGCTTTCAATATCATTTCTACGCCGACGATACCCAAATCTAACTCTCCACCCCCCAACTCACTCCATCAGTCTCCTCACACATCACTAACTTACTAACAGACATATCTGCCTGGATGTCCCACCACTTCCTCAAACTCAACCTGTCCAAAACCGAACTCATAATATTTCCTCCCCCAAATGCCATTTCCCCTGACTTCTCTGTCAAGAGCAATGGCACAACCATCCACCCATCCCCACATGTTAGGGTGCTTGGTGTTATCCTGGATTCTGAACTCTCCTTTTGGCCACACATCCAATCACTTTCTAAGGCTTGCCGCCTCAATCTTCGCAACATCTCTAAGATACGTCCCTTCCTAACCAATGAAACCACAAAGCTCCTGATTCACTCCCTGGTCATCTCTCGCCTCGACTACTGCAACTCCCTCCTCACTGGCCTACCTTTAAATAGACTATCCCCCCTCCAGTCCATCATGAATGTCGCTGCCAGACTTATCCACCTTACAAATCGTTCAGCGTCTGCCACCCCTCTCTGCCAATCGCTCCATTGGCTGCCACTTGCCCAACGAATTAAGTTCAAAATACTAACCATGAGCTACAAAGCCATCCACAACTCTGCTCCCAGCTACATCACCAACCTTGTCTCAAAATACCAACCTAATCGTCCTCTTCGCTCCTCTCAAGACCTCCTGCTCTCCAGCTCCCTCATCATCTCCTCTCATACTCGCCTCCAAGACTTCTCCCGAGCCACTCCCATCCTCTGGAACTCCCTACCCCAATCTGTCAGACTATCCCCAAATCTTTCCACCTTTAGGCGATCCCTGAAAACTTTTCTCTTCAGGGAAGCCTATCCTGCCGCCACCTAACAACTGCACTTTTTTATTCTCAATCAACCCATCCCCCCACAGTTATTTCCCTCTCGTATCATTTAACCCTCCCTCCTAGATTGTAAGCTCTACCGAGCAGGGCCCTCTGATCCCTCCTGTATTGTATTGTATTGTACTGTCTGCCCTAATATTTGCGCTGAGCAAACTGTCGGAGCTATATAAATACTGTATAATAATAATAATAGTTATATGGTAGGCCTGAATTCCGCTCAATGAATGGTGAGGCCAGAACAAGTACAGGAGATAGTAGATTGGGTGGCTGGCCATGCCTCCAGTTCCTTCACATTGTCTCCCACCCGGTCCCTTGATGAAAGCTCAGAGTTGGCACCTGAACCCCATGGCCATCTGTCTTTCACCTCAGCCCCTTGTAAATGAGCCAAGGAGTCTGAGCCACAAGTCATGCAGCAGTCTCTTTAGCTTTTTGATGACTCTGCTGCTGTGCTTTCTGTGGGCCATCCACATAGCCCTGGCCCAGTGGAAGACATTGAGTGCACTGATGCCCAACCACTTCTGGCTCAGGATGAGGACATGGAAACACCACGGCAGCACGTCTGTGATGATGACGAAGCACAGGTGCCAACTGCTGCGGCTTTCCTCAGTCTGCAGACTGACAAGGAGGGCAGTGGTGAAGGGTGGGTGGAATATGATGTGAAGGAGGATGAGGAGGTCCTAGACCCCACATGGAATGAAGGTCATGTGAGTGATGTGTGCAGTTTGGAGGAATAGGTGGTGGTCGCACAGAGGCACCAGCACAGCAAAAGAGGAAGCAGGTTGCAAAAGCGGAGCGAGCATCCCCTAGATAGTATGCCTGCTACTACCCACCGCACCCAGGGACCTAGCACACCAAAAGCAGCTCAAAGGCGTTCCCCAGCGTGGCAGTTCTTCAGACAATGTGCTGACGACAAGACATGAGTGGTTTGCACACTACAATGAGACCCTGAAGCGAGGCATAAATGTTCTAAACCTGAGCACAACCTGCATGACCAGGCATCTAAATTCAAAGCACTTGCTGCAGTGGAATAAGTACCTCAAAATCCAAGAAAGGTCTCAGCCTCCTCCTGCTTCCTCTTCTGCTGCTGCCTCGGCCTCTTCCTCCACCTCTACAGTGACAGTGTCACCTGCCACCCAGCAAACAGACGATGTGACAGCAACGCCACCATGTCCGCTCCCAAGCATTTCCACGCGGTCCCATGGAAGCTTACAGCTCTCCATCTCCCAAACACTGGAGAGAAAGAGGAAGTACCCCCCTACCCCTGAATGCCAGCATTTCAAAATTCCTGGCCTTTGAAATGCTGTCATTCCGTCTGGTGGACACGGACAGTTTTAAAAACCTGATGGCGGTGGCTGTCCCACAGTACATGGTTCCCAGCCGCCACTACTTTTCCAGGCGAGCCATCCTTTCCCTGCACAAACAAGTCGGGGGCGAGATCAAGTGGGCACTGCACAACGCCATCTGTGGCAAGGTCCACATAGCCACTGATACCTTGACCAGTAAGCACGGGCAGGGATGCTATATCTCGCTAACTGTGCTTCCTCTTCCTCCTCCTCCTCTACAACCTCCTCATCCGCCCAGCGTAACACCTTCACCACCAACTTCAGCACATCCAGGGGTAAACGGCAGCAGGCTGATATGTTTGCGGGATAAACCCCACACTCCACAGGAGCTGTGAATGGGCATTGAACAACAGACCGATGAGTGGTTGTTGCCACTGAGCCTCAAGCCCGGCCTGGTGGTGTGCAATAATGGGCAAAATCTTGTAGCAGCTCTGGGCCTAGCCGTTTTGACGCACATCCCTTGCCTGGCACATGTGCTAAATTTGGTGGTGCAGTAAAATTTCTAAACCGCCCGGATATGTCAGAGCTGCTGCAGAAAGTGTGGGTCGTCTGTGCGCGCTTTCGGCATTCTCACCCTGCTGCTGCTCGTCTGTCTGCGCTGCAGTGGAACTTTGGCCTTACCGCTCGCCGCCTCATATGCGACGTGCCCACAAGGTGGAATTCCACCTTGCACATGCTGGAGAGACTGTGCGAGCAGCAGCAGGCAATAGTGTTGTTTCAGCTGCAGCATGCACGGGTCAGTCGCCCTGCGGAACAGCACCACTTCACCACCAATGAGTTGGCCTCCATGCGAGACCTGTGTACCATATTGCGGTGTTTCGAGTACTCCACCAACATAGATAGTGCTGATGACGCTGTTCTCAGCGTTACTATCCCACTTCTTTGTCTCCTTGAAAAAACACTTCGGGCGATGATGGAAGAGGATGTGGCACAGGAGGAGGAGGAAGAGGGGTCATTTACAAGGTTATCAGGCCAGTCATTCACAAGTGGCTCGGAGGGTGGGTTCCTGCAACAGCATAGGCCAGGTCAAAAATTTTCAAGCCAGGGGACAGTTCTGGAGGATGAGGAGGACGAGGATGATGAGGAGGAGGAGGAATTGTGTTCACAGCAGGGTGGCACCCAACGCAGCTCGTGGGCATCACTGGAGCATGGCTAGGGGGATACAGAGGACACAGATGATACACCTCCCACAGAGGACAGCTTGTCTTTGCCTCTGGGCAGCCTGGCACACATGAGCGACTAGATGCTGCAGTGCCTGCTCAACAACAGCCCAGTTGCCCACATTTTAACTTGTGCTGATTACTGCGTGGCCACCCTGCTGGATCCCCGGTACAAGGACAACGTGCCGTCCTTAATTCCCTCACTGGAGTGTGATCGGAAGATGCGCGACTACAAGCGCACTCTGGTAGACGCACTGCTGAGGGCATTCCCAAATGACACAGAGGGCTCAGTGGAAGCACAAGGCGAAGGCAGAGGAGAAGGAGGAAGAGGTCACAACGCAGCTGTGGCACCGCCAGAACCTCAGAAGGCAGGGTTAGCATGCCCGAAATGTGGAAAAGCTTTGTCAGCAGCACGCCACCACAAACAGCATCATCAGCTGATAGGCAACATCTTAGCAGGAGGCAGCATTTCAGCAACATGGTGGAACAGTATGTGTGCACACGCCTACACGTACTGACTGATGGGTCTGCCCCATTCAACTTCTGGGTCTCCAAATTGGCCACATGGCCTGAGCTTGCCCTTCATGCCTTGGAGGTGCTGGCCTGCCCTACAGCCAGTGTATTGTCTGAACGTGTGTTTAGTATGGCTGGGGGAGTTATCACAGACAAGCGCAGCCGCCTTTCCACAGCCAACGTGGACAAGCTAACTTTTATTAAAATGAACCAGGCATGGATCCCACAAGACTTGTCTGTACCTTGTGCAGAATAGACATTTAGACTGGCCTCACACAGCCATTGATATCCTTGTTTTTTTTTTAAATATGTTTCAATATTTTGGGGGCTACCCCAATTCTAAAAAAATACTAAACAAACAAAAAACAGTGTTGGCTACCTCCTCCTCCACCACCGCCACTTCTGCCTACACTGCCACGGTCACGGCCTAGTCAACCTCTAGGCTCCTACTCCACAGCCACCTCCTCCTCCCATTTTTATTTTTTTTAGTTGATTTTAAGTTGTTTCCTTATCCACATTTGTTTGCAGTGCACTTGTCCTACTCTTACCCCCATTTTGCTTCCTTTTGCAGCCTTCTAGCCCTTTCCATGACCTTTTTACAGCCATTTTTGTGCCCAAAAGTTGGGGTCACCATTGACTTCAATGGGTTTCGTTGACCAGAGCGGTTTCACGAGGTTCGGCCGAACCCGACGAACTAGAACATCCAGGTGTCCGCTCAACTCTATTTATAATGGCTATTTTGACAATCTGTTGAAGAATATTGTAAACCTACTTTTGTTCTTGAATAAAAGATTATGAAAAAAAGTGAGATACTGGCTGGCGAGAGCACAAAAATCTGGCAAACAGTAAGTGCAAAGACATGGCTAAAATAGGTTCTGTGGAGAAGCAGGGAGTTCAAGGCTCAGCAAAAACAAGGCACAAGTCAGGATTGTCCAATGGATCAGTCAGGGCACTGTCCAGCATCTCAGGTGGCTCAGCAAAAAGAGACATTGCCAAACACAGTAGAGGTTGCAGGTTCAGACCAAGATTCTGACAAATATATTGTATTTTTTTTACAACACCTGTGACACTTGGGCTTTTTTCACACAATTATAGACTCTTCTTGTCCCTGCTGATTTTGAAGTAGACAGCAGCTCCTTATACGGTTGTTAAATGCCTTGAGTTGTAGGCGGGTAAAGGAGAAGTTAGATACATCATGGCTCTTAATTAGCTGAGTTGGTTTTATTTGAATGTACAATATTGAATTTGTGGATTATAAAGACTGAAACATGTATTTAATCTATGAATAAAGTGAACTTTTGCCATTTTCCACCATTGCTTGTCTTATGTCAGTCAGCCTTAGAGTTGAGCGAACCCGAACTGTAAAGTTCGGGTTCGTACCGAACTTTGCAGTTTTCGGGACCCGAACCTGATCTTTTGAAAAAAAGTTCGGGTTCGGGGTTCTGGTATTTTTTTCCCGCTTGTTGAATAGCTGCAGGGCAGCCAATCAACAAGCGTTTCACTGGTTTGCCCTTAGAAGCCATCACAGCCATGCCTACTAATGGCATGGCTGTGATTGCCCAGTGCATCATGTGACCCAGCCTCTGTATGAGCTGGAGTCACATAGTGCTGCATGTCATATGCTCTCAGGTTAGTGTAGGGAGAGGATGCTGCTGGTGCTGTAAGGGACAGATTATTGTTATTTCCATATCCCCATTTCTTTGTGGGGCACTTGTCCTACTCTTACCCCCACTTTTCTTCCTTTTGCAGCCCTCTAGCACTTTCCAGGACTTTTTTACAGCCATTTTTGTGCCCAAAAGTTTGGGTCCCCATTGATATCAATGGGGTTTGGGGTCCGGGGTCAAGTTCGGACCAAACCCGGACTTTTCCGCGAAAACCCGAACCCAAACATCCAGGTGTCCGCTCAACTCTAGTCAGCATGCAGGGTAATCTTTAGATCAGCAGCTTTTGTCCTCCCTGTACTTCCAATTGATGCAAAGCTCTGCCTAATTTTACCAAATCACTGGATTCCTTATTTATATAGTGACTGATGCTAGAACTCCATCTGTAGAACCTATTGCCACTCTATATAGTTACAGATGGATAGGATACCTCCCCACTACACAGATAGGGAAGACATGGGAATGCTTGAAGGCAGCCTTGTCTATTATAGGAAGCAGAGGAAAAGGAGAGGTGTTTAAGCACCCACAACTTTCTTCTCTGCCCTGCACATGCCTTTTAGCAAGACTGGCCAAAAGAGATTGGTAAGACCTTGTCAAGCTATTTGGAAATCTCCTGATGCTTAAATAACCTGCTATGCATATTTATGAGGCATCGGCCAAGCCCCAGCAATGGACCAGCAGGGGGCAGAGCCTACCACATAAATAGACACGGGCCATGCCAGCATGTTTGTCGGTGGAAGATGGAGATGGAGTGCTGAGGAGGCTGCCGGTGGCCCTTGAGGGTGCCCCCTAGTCGGGGGGTGACCTCGGGCCTGGGATTCGAGTACTGGAAGATTTCCCCCTAAAACACTTGTATGAAATCTTCCTGGAGGCATGTGAGCAAGTAGAGAGGACAGCAGGAACAGGTCAGCATGTCTGGGAGATCTCCTGAGAGTCAGCTGGGTGGGTGAGTGTCAGCCTGGAGGACTGTGGGGAGAAGTTAGCCTGGAGGGCTAGTGAAAGGGGCAGCTACAGCCAGGTGGGTTGGCAATGCCTGAAGAGGTGGTGCTAGGATCAGTAGCCACAGGAATGAAACAAGCTGGACACTGAAACTTTGCTACACAACCAAGGGACCTCGGTTCCTGCCTGTAATGGGCTATTGCTTCGTCTGACTGAGTGACTTTCGATAATTCACAGTGTTCCCGTTGTGTTCTGTAAGTAGGTGAGTGCTGGAGGAAGAAGAGGGGCTGTATATAGAGGAGCTGTATATAGGAAGAGTTGTCCCTGAAGTTTGTTCTGAAGTCAAGTGGGCATCCCATAATCTCCCATTCCTATCCATGTTATTATCTCTCAATAAAGAAGAAAAATCAAAGTCCCGGACTGTTCTCTGCCTTAAGTGTGCCTGTGGAGATTCGATGTGCCTGGCTGTACAGGGTGGGGGGATCCCAGTATACTTGTGGCGCCTTAGGGGGTGCGCTACACATAAAGGATGAAAAGTTAGATTGGTTAGTAAGTGCGTTTATTTTATTCACTTGCCTACACACTTATTTGTGCTATGGCATTTAAAATTCCATGCCAGAAATAGCCATCAGGCAGATAGTGCGCTCATTAATGCCTGCGAATTGAGCTGTCTGAATTCAGCTTGGTTCACATACACTGTGTACAGAGCTAATCTGAAAGGCTTAGGATCGCTGAGAAGACCAATCATAGAAGTAAACAGCATAATGTTTACATGTGTCAGCCTGCCTCTTCCTCCTACGATGAAAAAAGGCGAGTATAGAGGAATTAATGAAGGAATTAGTCAAGAAATCATTTCAGATTGCAGCACAGATCAGCAGCAGAAGCAGATTCCAGTGACAATCAAAGGCTGAACTGGATGGACTGACAGCGACAGAGTGGCTCGATATCGCAAACCGCCGTCATATGTGGGCGGCTGCGATATCCCACACTGTGAGCGACGGAGGCGGGCTCGCTCACTCACTGTGTTCGGGGGGAGCCAGGGAGCGGGTAGGGCGGACTCGATCACCGCCGGCTACCCGCGATGGCCCCCCGCAGTGAAAGAAAGGAGGTCCGTGTAAGTAAACATGGATCTCCGTTCTGTTAGAGGGGGAAGGGCTGTGATCACAGGCCTGTATATGGGAGCCGTGATCACTCCCTTCCCCCAGCCAGGCTAGCCCACATACAGTTAGAACACGCCCAGGGAACACAGTTAACCCTTAGAGCGCTCCCTCCAGGTTAACCCCTTCACTGCCAATGGCATTTACACAATAATCAGTGCATTTTTATAGCACTGATCGTTGTATAAATGCCAATGGTCCCAAAAAAGTGTCAAAATGCTCCGACATGTCCGCTGCAATATCGCAGTACCCCTAAAAATCGTAGATCACCACCATTTCTAGTAAAAAATAATAAAAAAAAATAAAAACTCCAGAAATTAATTCTCATCATCCATAAAAGCAGCAACTTTTGCGCAAACCAATCAATAAACGCCGATTGCGATTTTTTTTCACCAAAAATATGAGGAAGAATATAAATCGGCCAAAACTGATGGAAAAAATGTTTTTTTATATATTTTTTTGGATTTGTATTTTAGCAAAAAGTAAGAAATTTGGGTTTTTTTGCAAAATTGTTGCTCTTCTTTTATTTATAGCGGCGATCAGAAATGACGCAGAGGGGACCAAGTACTACCAAAAGAAATCTCTATTTGTGGGAAGAAAAGGACGCAAATTTCGTTTGGGTCCATCGTCGCACGACCGCGCAATTGTCAATTAAAGCAACGTAGTGCCAAATCGCAAAAAGTGCTCTGGTCCTAAAGTGGGAAATCCTTCGGGGGCTGAAGTTGTTAAACCCTTCACCGTCTTCCTCCTGTACATCTGCAAGTTAATCCCTTCATCTTTGCACCATATGTCTGTATGTGACTTGTACATTAACCCCCTCCCCTTCTTCTCCTTCTGTGTGTAGCACCCTCCTCGGTAGGTGCTAGAAGAGAGTATAGCTTTTGGATCTTTCTGCTTACCAGGAAGGCTGCCAGGTAAATTTAGATGCTTTCTGCATACCAGGGAGCAGGGATCCATTGATAGAGTCTGCTCATGGTGCTCAGGTGCTGCTCATGTTGCCTGAATGTTTCACACTTTTCCAATACAAGGACAGGGCATATTAGACAGTGGGAGGAAACCTGACAAATCAGACCACAGGCATAGTTACAGCCTGGCTATTGGCAGAGGAAAGTGCCTCGATGCATGCTGAGTGTCTGTATATATGCTGAGGGCACATGTGCTTGGGGTCTTCAGCTGGAGAGCAGGGTCCCGGAGCGAGCCCCACCTCTGCACAGGCTGCTATGCGGCCTCAGGCGGTTAACCTGAGGGCCTGAAATGAAGTAAAGCTGCAACCCACATGTCCTGCAGAGCTGCCTAGAAAAGAAACATGCCAGGAAGGATCTGTTTCTGACTACTGTGAGTACGGATCTGTGTCATGGGGTCTGTTCTGTGAGGGCCATCCCTTCAGCTAGTAGAGTCAGTGGACGGGGGTCAGCCAAAGGGGATGCTAGTGTAGCACTGCCCCCTTGAGGGTCACTTGATAAGTCCATTCCCCCTTGGTTTCCCAGACACTGAGAATCCTCCACCACCTTGACACACTGGGTTCACTCCTGGTGTTAGCTTTTGTTTCAACAGACTCAGTGAAAGGAACTACACAAAGCTGAGAAATTAAAGTATTTACTTAAAATTCTGCTATATTAAAGTAGAAATCAGAATCAAAATATGTTGTATCACAACTGCAAATGATTAGCAATACGTTTTCAAAGCACACACATCAATCTATCAATAATGTAAAGAAACCTTTGAATATGAGTGAGTACAGGAGAGTCACAGGTTGACTGATATGCGTCACACCACTCTCTTCTATTCACTCCCTGACAATCACAAATTAAATTTACGTTTCCAACCCATCCACTTGAATATAACCAGAATACCTGAAGGTCCACTAATATCAGTTTAGCTGGAGGAGGACTGATGTAATTCAGTTGGAAATGGTAACTGGTATAGTCTAGTGCAGTGGTTCTCAACTCCTGTCCTTGGGACCCACTAACAGGCCAGGTTTGCAGGATAACTGAAATGCATCACAGGTGATATCATTTTCTGCTCAGTGATTGCAGTATTTTAGTCTGCATCTCCCCAAGCTAATACTTAAAATCTGGCCCATTGGTGGGTCCTGAGGACCGGAGTTGAGAACCGCTGGTCTAGTGGGTTGCGAATAACTAATGTTAATCAGTGTGCTGTAGATAATCTGGTACCACTCAAGGGATTATAGATGAAATGGTACAACTCAATGACTTATAAATAAACTGTTACAACTCAATGACTTATAAATGAACTGGTACAACTCAATGACTTATATAATAGGTTCACATAAATTCCACCAGTTCTATGAATGAGAGTTCTTAGGACCAATGACAGGTATACTTGGCCTTGTGTTTTGGATCATGGTCATGTTGGAATGTCCAAATACGTCCCATGCGCAGCTTCCTGGCTGATGAATGCAAATGTTCCTCCAGTATTTTTTGATAACATACTGCATTAATCTTGCCATCAATTTTGACCAAATTTCCCCAAAACATCAGCGATCCACCTTCGTTTTTCACAGGCCTTGTTGACTCGTCTCCAAGTGTAGCATTTATGGTTGTGGTCAAAAAGCTAATTTTTGGTCTCATCGCTCCAAATTACTTTGTGCCAGAAGGTTTGAGGCTTGTCTCTGTGTTGTTTGGTGTATTGTAAGCGAGATACTTTGTGGCATTTGCGTAATAATGGCTTTATTCTGGTGACTCGACCATGCAGCCCATCTTTCTTCAAGTGCCTCCTTATTGTGCATCTTGAAACAGCCACACCACATGTTTTCAGAGAGTCCTGTATTTCACCTGAAGTTATTTGTGGATTTTTCTTTGCATCCCAAACAATTTTCCTGGCAGTTGTGGCTGAAATTTTAGTTGGTCTACCTGACCATGGTTTGGTTTCAACAGAACCCCACATTTTCCACTTCTTGATTAGAGTTTGAACACTGCTGATGGGCATTCTCAGTTCCTTGGAAATCTTTTTATATCCCTTTTCTGTTTTATACAGTTCAACTACCTTTTCCCGCAGATCCTTTGACAATTCTTTTGCTTTCCCCATGACTCAGAATCCAGAAACATCAGTGCAGCACTTGATGAAAGGTGCAAGGGTGTTTCAGCAGTCCAGAAACTTGTTGACTTTTTATACACACACACTAATTACAAGCAAACAGATCACAGGTGAGGTTGGTTACCTTCAATAGCCATTCAAACCCCTATGTGTGTCAACTTGTGTGCATGTTATCAGACCAAAATCACCAGGGTTTCTGTTGTCATTATGATTTAAAACAAGTAAACACAGTTGATTGATGATAAATGGCTTCAGCCAAACACTAACCATGAGTGAAAGAAATGTTTTTGTGTTATCATTCATATTCTCTGAAAAATGACTGAGAAATCATAAATTCTGCCAGGGTATGTAAACTTATGAGCACAACTGTAAGATGAGTACGCTATAGGTGGGCCTGAGCCTGTTCACCCAACAGGACAAATGACTGCAGAAGATGGTCTCACTGCTTAAGTGATGGTGACGGTGAGGTTGGAGTTGATGAAACGATCTCGCTCTCTGCTCCTGGATTCAGCCTCCACTGCTTTCCTCCCCGCAGTTCTCCTGGATTGTTCGCTACAGCTGCCCGCAGGTTCAGGAACAAACTCCACTGATCGCAGGGCTTGGATCATCTGCAGGAACGCTGTAACAATGCAGCCCGCAGGGTCTGTGTGAGTAGGCCGCAAGCCGCAATTCCGCTGACAGGGCACACAAGGCTGATCGATCACCACCATACAGAGAGAGTACGTCAGGCCACTCCCTCTATTTAAATAGGCTTTACTATAAGGCATTGTTCTCCCCAGGAGCCTTTCTATTCATCGTGGCTGATGGGAAATAAAGTCCTTCTGCAGCACAGTCTGATGATAATCCTCACTGACACACCACAATTCCCACAAGGCAGTGCTTCCACACAGTTCCACTCTCCAGTTAATAAACTTGGCACTAGGGGAATTCACTACAATATACCTGCAGGCAGGAATGTCTTGATTGCCAAAAGTAGAACACTTAATTCCTGGCTACATTCTCCCCCCACTTAAAGTGTTTGGTCCCCAAATGCTCAGAGTTTTCCTGCTAACATTTCAGGGGAAAAAAAACATATAGTTAATCCAATTTAACTTTCACTTAAACTCAACAGATACTGACAAACATCAGTATTTTGCTGAAACCATCTATACACATTCTCAGTAAGTTCATTACTCAGTTTTCTGGCAGGCCAGGGCACTAGCCGTGTCCTACCCAGTAGTGTCAGGGGTTGCATGGAGGACACCTTTAGCCCAATTAGTAGTAATAAAGGCCAGTGTAGAGTCTGACCTTTGAATGGTAGGAATCAATCTGAGTTCTCCCCTAATGCATCATATGTCAGTCTCCTGGGAGGATGCATGTTCCTTCTGAGATGAACATAGGGACTGGGTTCCTGCTTATGGACAGTACACTTCTCTTGCTTATCCAATGGAGTGAAGTTTTTACCAGGCCTCATTTCAGGAGTGGAAGTTTCTTTTGGACTGGGAACAGACACAATCTTCCTCTCTGGACTGACCAACAAAGTAACTGGGCTTTCAGGACTTTTCCCCAGATTTATATCTACAATAGAAATGTCTTTAGGAATGATCATTGGAGTAGCATCATTTTTAGAAACATGGCTTGTCTTGTTTGTAGTATCATGGCTAGATTCCTCTGCAGGTCCATCAGCATGTTCAAACGCAGGAGCACATTCCTCTGTAAAACTGATTAGATCTCCTTCCTCCAAGCTGAGAATGGGTGGAACACTGTCACTGATCTGAACATTCTTCTACTCCATTGATGACGGAACTCTGGAAGCTGATCGGAAATTCTCACTCACCCATTGGAGGTAAAACTCTAGGAACAGGTTTGACATTCTGGCTTGGATGAACATCTTTCCCTTTTAACAACAGTGAAGCAGTTCCTTGTTGTCTAGAGGAATCTAATGACTTACTGCCTTCTGTGGGTGACGTTGACATTTGGTACCAGGGCCTAACCTCCGTTTCAGGAATAACTACTGGATCCCATAGCCAAGAAGGTACCATTTCCTCATCTTCACTCCCCTCTGGAGTTGGTTGGATGGGTTCAACAGACGGTTTCCTTTGAGATCTAGTCTTTGGAGGGCCTTGATCCAAAGGAGGGACATCTGGGCTGAGGCATTCTAACTGTGTCAAACAGAGGGAGCAAGTGTTCCTGATGCCACATCTTAAGAGGCCCCGTCTGCCCTTCTGGCTTGATCTGGTATACAGGCAACCTTGGAAGCTGCTTACAGATAACATAAGGGTGAGGCCTCCAATGGTCAGCTAGTTTGTGCTTTCCTGGTACACCCAAATTCTTTAGCAACACTCTATCCCCCTGCTGGAGATCCTGAACTTTCACCCTGAGATCAAAATTAGTCTTGTTTCTTGAGTAGTAGCATGTTGCAAGGACTTTTCATATGCTTGCTGTAAATTTTTTTCTCAATCGATCCACATAGCCTTTATGAGAAGTCAAGGAAGTATCATCAGCAGATGTTCCAAAGACCAGGTCAATTGGTAACCTAGCCTCTCGCCCAAACATGTGGCGGTGGGGCGAATACTCAGTTGCATTGCTCACAGTACTGTAATACGCATGCACTAAGGTGGCAATATGATTTACCAATTCTGCTTCTTCTCAATAGGCAAAGTTCCTAACATATTTAATAATGTCCTATTGAACCTTTCAGATTGAAGGTTTCCTTGTGGATGATAATGAGTAGTTTGAGACTTCTTTATGCCTAAGGACTTTCACAGCTGTTGTATGAGCCGACTCTCAAAGTCTCTTCCTTGATCAGAATGAATTCTGACAGGCAGTCCGTAGTGAACAAAAAATTTCTCCACCAACATCTTGGCTACTGTGGTCACTTGCTGTCTTTTGTGGGATAGGCCTCAGCAAACCTGGTGTAATGATCAGTTGCCACCAAGTTGTTACTTCTTCCACCTATATCTGGTTTCAGGCACAAGTTGGGAGGGCCTTCTCTGAATACAAAACAGAGAGGAATGGCAGTAGTCTTCCACCTCTCCCCTCATGTTTGGTCAATAGAATCTATCCATAACTAACCAAAAGGTTCACTCTATACCTAAAGTGTCCATGTTCATCATGTAGGGACACCAAAACGGAAGGGCGTTATGTTTCTCAGGTAGATACAACTGCCAAGTTTCTTCAGTCCCAGCGCCAGGCCCCCATCTATAGAGCAAACAATCCCTCAGTTGCAACTGATTCTATTCCCAATGCAATATTCTGGCATGTACAATCGCACTCTTCAGCAATAACGTGGGGTCTTGTTGTGCTAATGCTTGTAAAGCTGCATGGCAAAGGGGATCATGCTCCTGATCAGCCTTGATCTCCTTCTTGGTCAAATGAGAAAGCCCCTCACTCCTTACTTGAGTCAGCCCGCAATAAGACTGTGGTACTCCAGCGGGTGAGACTCCTATTGATTCAGCTCCTACCGCCCCTCTCATATGATGAACTAATCCTTTACAGAGAGCTTGCACCCCATCGGTTGGCATGAAAGTCCATTCTTGAGACTTCTGTTCCTGGTGATGTGGGCTGCGAGACAATGCATCAACATCTCTGTTTCCAATTCCTGGGCGATATTTTAAACTGAACCGGAATCCAGCCAATGCAGCCAGCCATCATTGTCCTATTGCATCTAATTGTGCAGAAGTTAACAGGTAGGTCAATGGGTTGTTGTCGGTTTTTACATCAAACTGCACCCATACAAGCAATCCTTCAATTTGTCCACAACTGCCCACTTCAAGGCTAGGAACTCCAACTTGTGGGCCGGATAGCTTCTTTCAGAAGGGATAAGACTGCGGCTCACATAAGCCACCGGCTGGAGCTGACCATCTTGCTCTTGGCAAAGAATTCCTCCCAATCCATCCCTACTGGCATCTACATGAAGCTCAAATGGTTTGGACGGGTTGGCATAGGCTAGGATGGGGGCTTCAGTAAGGCTCCCCTTCAATCGTCAGTAGGCTTCCTCACATGAAGGGGTCCACTGTTCTTTAACCACTTGCCGGCAATTGACGGCGGCAAAGTGGCGCTGTAAGGCAAATCACCGTCATATGATGCAGATCACAGATCGCGCACAGTGAGCGCGCGCGCGCGCCCGCGCGCTCACTGTGTCCGGGGAGGGCCAGGGAGCGGGTGCGGCGGCTTCGATTGCCGCCGGCCACCCGCGATGCCCCCCCGGAGTGAAGGAGCGGAGGTCCATCACTAGACGTAGTATACTGCCACTAAACGGAATGTCGCGGTGAAACGGCGGCAGTTAACGGCCGTTCACCAATTTCTTGTCACCTGGGGAAGTACACTCCTTCGGATGACTGCTAACTTCCCCTCGGAATGACTTCGGGGGTAGGATCGGATACGGTTGGGCAGGTTTGGTAAACTCGAAGTACATCTACGGTCATCCCTACCTAACCCTCCTTAAGAAACGGTTCTCGTTCTACCAGTCGAGGTCGGCCACCGAATACACTCGGCGTCAGAATA
>BLSH010506715.1:123951-135363 GCA_018402905.1 Glandirana rugosa | reverse complement strand
GGATAAGACTGCGGCTCACATAAGCCACCGGCTGGAGCTGACCATCTTGCTCTTGGCAAAGAATTCCTCCCAATCCATCCCTACTGGCATCTACATGAAGCTCAAATGGTTTGGACGGGTTGGCATAGGCTAGGATGGGGGCTTCAGTAAGGCTCCCCTTCAATCGTCAGTAGGCTTCCTCACATGAAGGGGTCCACTGTTCTTTAACCACTTGCCGGCAATTGACGGCGGCAAAGTGGCGCTGTAAGGCAAATCACCGTCATATGATGCAGATCACAGATCGCGCACAGTGAGCGCGCGCGCGCGCCCGCGCGCTCACTGTGTCCGGGGAGGGCCAGGGAGCGGGTGCGGCGGCTTCGATTGCCGCCGGCCACCCGCGATGCCCCCCCGGAGTGAAGGAGCGGAGGTCCATGTAAGTAAACACGGACCTCCGCTCTGTGTGAGGGGGAAGGACTGTGATCACAGCCTTCCTGTAGGTGAAGGCTGTGACCACTTCCCTTCCCCAGCTAGGGCAGTCCCCATACAGTTAGAACACGCCCAGGGAACATAGTTAACCCTTAGAGCGCCCCCTGCAGGTTAACCCCTTCACTGCCAATGGCATTTACACAGTAATCAGTGCATTTTTATAGCACTGATCGCTGTATAAATGCCAATGGTCCCAAAAAAGTGTCAAAATGTTCCGACATGTCCGCTGAAATATCGCAGTACCGCTAAAAATCGCAGATCGCCGCCATTATTAGTAAAAAATAAAAAAAACCCCAAAAATGAATTCTCATCATCCGTAAACGCGACCACTTTTGCGCAAACCAATCAATAAATGCAGATTGCGATTTTTTTTATCGCAAATATGATGAAGAATATAAATCGGCCAAAAACGGTGAAAAAAAATGTTTTTTTATATTTTTTTTTTGGATTTGTATTTTAGCAAAAAGTAAGAAATTTGTTTTTTTTTGCAAAATTGTCGCTCTTCTTTTGTTTATAGCGGCGATCAGAAATGACGCAGCGGTGATCAAATACCACCAAAAGAAAGCTCTATTTATGGGAAAAAAAGGACGCAAATTTTGTTTGGGTATAACGTCGCACGACCGCACAATTTTCAGTTAAAGCGATGCAGCGCCGAATCGCAAAAAGGGCTCCGGTCCTAAAGCTGGAAATCCTTCCGGTCCTTAAGTGGTTAATGGACTCTCTCTTTCCTCTCCGGCCCAACTTCTTCTCTTTCGTCTTTCCTTCTTCTTCCCCAGAGGTTACCTGCAACAGTTTATTGAGGGGCTTAGCAATCTTGGTGAAATTAGCTATAAATCTTCAATAATAGCGGAATCCTAAGAAGGATCTCAGTTCCATCACAGTTTCGGGTCGTGGCCATGCAGTGATGCCTGCAACTTCTTTGGGTCAGTTGTTACTTCATTGGCCGAAAACACATGCCCTAAGTAGGTGACCGATGTACGATATAACTGGAATTTTTCTAGGGATAATTTCAATCCTTCCTCATGAAGCCTCTCAAATACCTTCTCCAACCACACCTCATGCTCTTCCAGGGTTCTTCCAAACACTGATATCCAGATACACCAAGACTTCCACCAAATTCATATCCCCCAAAGTTCTCTTCATCAGTGTTTGGAAAGTGGCTGGCACCCCAGTCAGTCCCTGTGGCATCCTATTGAATTCAAAGAACCCCAAGGGGCAGATGAAGGCCATCTTCTCCTTATCCTCAGCACACATCAATATCTGATAATATCCACTCTCATTGTCCAACACACTGAACCACCTAGCTCCTGCCAGACACTAAAGAGCATCTTCAATCCATGGGGTAGTATATTTAATGGGTCTTCCATTAAGAGTCTCATAGTCTTTACACATTCTTAAAGTTCCATTTTTCTTCCGAACTACAACAATGGGTGAGGCATATGGGCTCCGGGACTTTTAAATCACTCCAGAATTCTTTAGCTCCGCCAACTGCTCTCTCAAATTTTCCAGATCACTGAGTGGAATTCTTTGAGCCCTTTCTCTAAAGGGTTTGTATTCCTGCAGTCGTATTTGGTGTTAGGCAATCTTAGCGCACCTCACATCAAAATGATCACTGGAGAAAATCCTCTCCCACAGGTTTAACTGAGACTTCGTCCTTTCTCTCCAGAAAGGGGGCAAAACAGCAGTACATTCTTCCATTTCCTTCTGTAAGTCTTGCCACTCCCCATTCTTCTTGATCTCGTTTGGTGTCACGGGGTGGCTGCGCTCACTTGACCCACTAACATTCGAGCCTTTAGGACCACAGGGTGATCAGAAACATTCTTCAAACTAACGGATACTTTCTTCTTGCTTCTCAACAAAGCCTTAATATGTACCAGCTCAGGGACCATGACTAGGCTATCTGCTTTGGTTTGAGCATCCGTCTCCAGTACCACGAAGGATCCAGGATGGTCCCACCTAAGTTTCACAGTGGCCTTCAAGCAAACGACTTCCCCTGACCAAAGCACCTTCTCTCTCATATCCAACTTCCGCAACCATCTACTACTCCTACTCCAGTCCTACTGGACTGGAGCCTTCTTCTCCTGGATTACTTGCTGGCATGCTTGATGCAATATTGGGTGAATCTCTTTTGGCACGGTCCCATCTTCTCCTATCACCATTTCCAGCAATCGTCTAACCAAGTCTGGGTTTGTCCCAATTATCAGGGATTTGTATTCGGTGCTTGATGTCCTAGGACACAGCACAGCTAGGGTATCAAACATTTCAACCTTCCCTGTCGCTGCAGGTCCAAAGGAAATTCTTATGGGGATGTATCCATCATATGGGAATTTGTCAGTCCCAAGTTCCCAAATCTCCAGTTCTTCAAGCTTGTGTAATGGAACATATTTCAGATATTGGTTATAGAAATCTCGGTAGAATAATGTAACCTGTGCCCCTGTGTCCAAAAGAGCTCTGGTATAAACACCCTCCACTTGTACTGACACCATAGGGGATGGCCCCACTAACTTTTCAGGCAGGGTACCCCTTCCTACATTATTAGGGTTTCTTATCAGCCCACTCTGTGAGGATCTAACTCTGACCCTAGGTGGTGAACCAGTATTGACTCCCTGTGCCTGTCTCTCAGACCCCGGTGACAGGTTAGTTATCTTCACCATCATCTCTCTCTCCTTTTTCCCCTTCTTGGATCTCCTCTTTTTGGGGCTCCATTTGCTTTTCTCCTGTTTCTTGGAGCTCAGCTTCCTCGGGTTCTCAGTTGGCTCCTTTATTGAGACCCTGTGGAGTTTCCCACCTTCTGAGCAGACAATATTTGCTGTAATGCTTTCAGTAGCTTGGCCATAAAATTGAATTCCTCGTCTTTCTTTGGAAATTGTCTTCTGAAATGACCAGACTCCCCACACATGAAGCACTTCTGAGGATCAGTCTTATCTAACTCTAATCTTCTCCTATGACCTTTCCCAGCAATCGTCTAACCAAGTCTGGGTTTGTCCCAATTATCATTGAGTTGTGTTTGGTGCTTGATGTCCTAGGACACACCACAGCCAGGGTATCAAACATTTCAACCTTCCCTGTCCCTGCAGGTCCAAAGGAAATTCTTATGGGGATGTATCCATCATATGGGAATTTGTTAGTCCCAAGTCCCCAAATCTCCAGTTCTTCAAGCTTGTGTAATGGAACACATTTCAGATATTGGCTATAGAAATATCGGTAGAATAATGTAACCTGTGTCCAAAAAGAGCTCTTGTATAAACGCCCTCCACTTGTACTGATACAATAGGAGATGGCCCCACTAACTTTTCAGGCAGGGTACCCCTTCCTACATTATTAGGGTTTCTTATCAGCCCACTCTGTGGGGATCTAACTCTGACCCTAGGTGGTGAACCAATATTTTTCTCCCTGTGCCTGTCTGTCAGACCCCGGTGACAGGTTAGTTATCTTCACCATCATCTCTCTCTCCTTTTTCCCCTCTTTTTTCCCTCCTCTTTTTGGGGCTCCCTTTGCTTTTCTCCTGTTTCTTGGAGCTCAGCTTCCTCTGGTTCTCAGTTGGCTCTTTCATTGAGACCCTCTGGAGTTTCCCGCTTTCTGAGTAGACAATATTTGCTGTAATGCTTTCAGTAGCTTGGCCATAAAATTGAATTCCTCGTCTTTCTTTGGAAATTGTCTTCTGAAATGACCAGACTCCCCACACTTGAAGCACTTCCGAGGATCAGTCTTATCTAACTGGGTGGTGACTTGAGCTTCCATCACTCGGAGTACTGTTTGTTGCAATTGGTCTTGAGCTTGAGCCACCTGAGTAAGCAGCTTAACTGGAGACTCTTCGGGTATAGGTGAGGACACCGGGATTCTAGTGCTCTCCCCCACTCTGAGTCTTTTTTACTGCCCACTTCAAAGGGTCCTGACTCCACTTGTACTTGTTGAGCAGAAACCTTCCCAGCTTTTGAAGTGGTATTAGTCCCCCCTTGTAACCCCTGGTTCTTCTCATCCAACAGGGCTTCTTCCTCCCTGACCATCTTCATTAAATCAGGGTAGGTCAGTGAAATCTGTATCCCTTTCAACAATAAGTGTAGCACAATAGGGTGATTAGGCCTTGCTTTCTGTAAAATCCGCTTCCACCTCACCTTGTCAGCTTCTTTTGGATCAATCCCTTTTTTTAGGATAATCTGATGTAGGACTCGATCTACCCTGACAACACAGGCAGACAATTTCTCTCCTCTAGACTGATGGGTGTGCTCAAATTTGTACATCAAGTCAGGAATCTTCTCCACTCTTCCACATACTGCACACAATGCTTCAATGTAGTCCATAGCCACACAATCAGGCTTCCCTCTCTTTAGGCTTCGAATCACTTCTATAGCAGGGCTCCTCAAGCTTTCACTTATTCGTTGCCTTTTTACTGCTTCTGGCACATTCCAGTCTTCTACAGGTTGGATAGCCTGATCCATCCAGCTCTCAAACTCTTCCTCACCTTCAGGGGTAGGTGTATGACCCAAAAAGAATTACAATTTTCGATAGCATTGATGAGCCGTGATATTAATACTCTTGATCAGGCTTTCCACCAACCGACTCATATGTAGGATGATGCTGGTGGCAATCACTTACTTGTGGCCTCAGCTCCCCCTTCTTCTTCTATGTCAGGAGTCACTGAACCACCTTGAGATTCCTCCTGATCTGAGTCTTCTCCCATATGCAGAGATGAGGTATTACATGAGCCTCTAAACCCTCCACTAGGCTCACAGTCTCTTCTCGGAGGTCAACACTGTCTCACCATTCAACTAAGGCATAGGTTTGACCGTCCTCATACTCTGACTTCAGACCCACAATATATGATCCTTGACTGGGAAAGGCCCCTCTCAGCATCAACATCCTTTTCAGTCCACTCTGGGTAACTTCAACACTCTGGCCAACTCACGATGAATCCCCTCTTCCTGCGCCCACTTTGCAGCAGTGACAAAGTCACTCTTCTCTCTGGGTGGTTCATCAGACCTTCTGTGGTTCACTATGGGGGATCCTGGACAAGCCCCCAAATGTAATGCTGCCCCCTTGAGGGTTGCTTGATAGTTCCATTCCTCCTTGGTTTCCCAGACTCTGAGAATCCTCCAACACCTCTGGCACTCATGATGTTAGCTTTTGTTTGAACAGACTCAGTGAAAGGAACCACACAATGCTGAGAAATTAAAGTATTTACTCAAAATTCTGCTATATTAAAGTTGAACTCAGAATCAAAATATGTTGTATCACAATTGCAAATGATTAGCAATACATTTTCAAAGCACACACATCAATTTATCAATAATGTAAATAAACCTTTGAATATGAGTGAGTACAAGAGAGCCACAGGTTGACTGATATGCGTCACACCACTCTCTTCTATTCACTCCCAGGCAATCACAAATTAAATTCACGTTTTCAACCCATCCACTTGAATATAACCAGAATACCTGAACCTCCACTAATATCAATTTAGCTGGAGTAGGACTGACGTAATTCAGTTGGAAATGGATAACTGGTATAGTCTAGTGGGTTGCGAATAACTAATGTTAATCAGCGTACTGTAGATAAACTGGTACCACTCAATGACTTATACATGAACTGGTACAACTCAATGACATATAATAGGTTCACATAAATTCCACCTGCTCTATGAATGAAAGTTCTTAGGAGAATTCAATATGACAGGATGTCAACAAACCTGGGACCTACAAAGTGGGGGGGAGGGGGGTAGCTGTAATTGTAGAAAATCCTCAGTCACAGTTCAATCTATCTTCCTCTGGCTCTTTAATTTGGATGCTAGGTACCTAGAAGCAACTGCAACCACAGGTCCTCCAAATATGGCACATAGATGAGATGAACAACTGTACTGTAGTAGATAGAAAACCTTCGCAGTGATCACTGACTTCTTGGTAAGCTTACAACTATCATCAATCCAGTACACTTAAGTAGTTATATTCCAGTTTCCTCAGGTTCTGTGACAGTGCTCGAATCTTTGCTAACACTCAGTATGAGAGATGGGATTATATAAGATCAGTACGCTATAGGTGGTCCTGAGCCCGCTCACCCAACAGGACAAATGACTGCAGAAGATGGTCCCACTGCTTAGGTGATGGTGACAGTGAGGCTGGAGATGATGAAACACTCCCACTCTCTGCAAATGGAATCTGCCTCCACTGCTTTCCTCCCCGCAGTTCTCCCTGATCGATCGCTACAGCTGCCTACAAGTTCAGGAACAAACTCCACTGATAGCAGGGCCCATCCCGTGGATGATCCGCAAGAAAATTGTAAGAATGCAGCCCGCAGGGTCTGTGTGAGTAGGTGCTAGCTGCAACTCCGCTGACAGGACACACAGGGTCTTGCTGATCACCACCGTCCAGAGAGAGCACGTCAGGCCGATCCCTCTACTTAAATAGACTCTCCCATGAGGCACTGTTCTTCCCAGGAGTCTTCCTATGCAGTGTGGCCCGATGGCAAATTAAGTGCTTCTGCAGCACAATCTGATGATAATCCTCACTGACACACCACAATTCCCACAAGGCAGTGCTCCCATACAGTTCCACTCTCCAGTTAATAAACTTGGCACTAGGGGAATTCACTACAATATACCTGCAGGCAGGTATGTCTTCATTGCCAGAAGTAGAACACTTAACTCCTGGCTACATTAGTGAGTGTCCTGAAGATTGAACAGTTTTATCAAGTCTACTGCCAGA
This sequence comes from Glandirana rugosa, assembly GCA_018402905.1. Lineage (NCBI taxonomy): Eukaryota > Metazoa > Chordata > Amphibia > Anura > Ranidae > Glandirana > Glandirana rugosa. The sequence continues at coordinate 128,200 of BLSH010506715.1, read as the reverse complement.
GCAAGCAAAGGAATTATTTCTGCCATACAAGTGTTGTATGGCGTAGCAAAGAATCGCAGTTAATCTGGTGAGGCCAAGTGAGCGTTATCCTCATCTGTAAATATTTCCAGTTAGAGTATCTCACTATTCCCTTCTCCTATCCAAGTTCCAACAAGAAATAGGAAAAAAACTAAACCCCTGGATTGATTATTGGATAACAAAGGGGTTTTTCGCCTGGCAGCAAAATGGTCCCTGGTTCGAATCCCAACCACGACACTACCTGCCTGGAGTTTGCATGTTCTCACTGTGCCTGCGTGGGTTTCCTCCGGGTACTCCAATTTTCTCCCACACTCCAAAGACATGCTGTAGGTAAATTAGATCCTGTCTAAATTGCCCCTAGTATATTTATGAATGTGAGTTAGGGACCTTAGATTGTAAGCTCCTTGAGGGTAGGGACTGATGTGAATGTACAATGTATAGCACTGCGTAAATTGACAGCACTATATAAGTACCTGAACTAAATAAAAAATAAATAAAAGAGTACAGGTGGTCGTGTAAAAACCCCTAGTAACTGGCTGCAAGATAAAAAAGGGAAGGCCCAGGGAAGTCTACATACAGCAATGCCTGGGACAACTCCTCTGCCATCCTCCATCAGGGTAGGTGGTACAGAGGGTAGAGAGGGGATGTGGGGCCCTGGTTAGCTAGCTCACAGGGGGAGAAGGGGAGCAGGGGGGTGCTTGGGTGGAGGGTCTACTCACTGCCATGTAACCTGTTATTTTTGCAATAAAGTAGTGGACTTTCTTGGATGGTACAGCCTTGTTTTTTGTTTTTTATTATTTGTGCTTAGAAAAAAGGCTTGCTCTTTGTTTTTGTTGATTTTATTAGGGGATTGAACTTGGATATGGACTGGGGTAGTTATGGAATGCCCAAGGATCAACAGTTCTGTACACGGGACCACTATATACACTCTCCAGTATATACACTCCTCCCACTCCTCTCCAGCACACTTCTTGCTTCTTTCACAACTCCTGGTTCCGCTGTCCTGCACAACTCTTACTTAGCACTGGTGAGACCTAGAAGGGAATTTACCAGGCCTCTGGGCCGTCCTTTGCAGGCATGGGGTTGAGGTTCCCCTTGTGTAGAAAGTTAGTTTGTTGGTGCTAGCTTGCCATGAGGGACTACATCTCCCAACCCATCTGCACAATGCCCATGACACCAGGTTCCAGTCTCTTCCTGCACCTCTTCCAGACTGTCTTCCTCCCAATCTGCTTTGTGCATCTCCTATTCCTGGGCTGCGTCACTCACCAACATCTGTTACTCGTAGTTCCTCTCGGAGATCTCTCTGATAGTGCTCTCCCGCTCACCTCTTTCCGCTCCCCTTGTACCTCTCCACTAGGATCTCGCTCTCTCCTCCTGGTTGCACCCGAGCTCTCCCAGGCCAAGGTCACCCCCCTCCCCAGACTAGGGGCTCCCTCCAGGCCCTGACAACCTCCACACTATTCCATCTCCGTCACTTCCACCTGAACTCTCTTCCCCCCACTGAGCAGACCGCAATATTTAAGGAGGCCTGCCCCCTGACAATCCAGGTTGGGGATTAGTTAGGGCTCCTTAACATACATCAGAAAGCCTCACCTCCTCTTCCCATCTCCTTTTCCAGAACTTTCTAAAGAAGAGGGGAAGGGTAACCAATGGGTGTTGCTTGCTGCAGTCTCCAGTCCTCCCTGGGCCACTCCCCTGCCCATAATCAAAACAATCAGGCCTAACTGTCAAGCCTGACTAAATTTACCTACTCTTACATCAAAAATCCTCTACTAGCACCTACCTAATGTAGAGGGTGCAACATTTCTCTATTGCCAAAACACTGTGGCAAAAAATGAGAATACTTTGGGTCATCTATTTTTCAAAAAGGAGTCACTTTGGGGATGTTCCTACAGCCTTGACATATGTATTTTAACAAAGTAAGGGAATTTTTTTTTTTTTGGTGGTTTCTTTATATGGTATAAAACAGTGGTTATTAAATTCCATCAAAAGAAAGCTGTATCTTTCTAAAAATATATATATAAAATTAATGACAGTGCCAATACCAAGCCGATACCTTGCCCAAATGCTCCACATACTGAAACCGGTACTTTGCAGTGCAATTTGCTTCAATACAAAATGAATGGTCGCAAACTGCACTGCAAAGAATTGCTTGTGATTTGAACAGGAATGCGGTGCAATTCCTGTCTGAACTGCATGCGATTTCCCCCACCACTCCTGTGTGTGTGCATAGAAAGGGAGTAAAGCCTCAGAGAGACGACAAACCCACCCCCTCCAAACTTTTTCGATACCTGCAGATCAAGAACTTCTTTACACCGCTTACACTCACCAATTATCCCCTAAACCATTTCTCAACCTTCGAAGATATCTGCAGAAAGGACCTGCACATGGGGATTAATCTCCACCCTTTACACCCAACTCTCGGTTAAAGCCGAATTTGACAGGCCGAAATACACACTGAAGTGGTAAGAGGACATAGGAAGCACCCTAGATGTCGTGGACCGGTCCGCAATATGGTCTGCAACCAAGTCTGCCTCACCTAATAGTCAAGTTTTGGAAGCTAATTACAAAGTTTTAACCTGCTGGTACTTAGTACGCGCGAGGATAGCCAAATTTGCTCCATCCTACCCCGCTCAGTGCTTTAGAGGCTGCCCAGACCTTGGCACATAATACCACAATTGGTGGACCTGCCCCCTAGTGCAATCCTACTGGAAAGATCTATTCACACTTGCATCCCAAATGCTAGATAACCCCCATACTCCTAGACCCAGCAGCTGCCCTACTAAACCTAAAGACAGACATCCTATCTCGTAACCAATTCCGTCTGTTCCTCCAGCTCACCACAGCAGCAAAGCAAACTATAGCCAAAGCCTGGAGGACGTCCAACCTTGTTGTGGCAGAGGCTAAACATAGAATGACCAGATTCATTATACATGCCCTATGAGCACCTCCAGTGGCCCTGATTTGTTACCAGATGTGTACTGTGAGTTCTAACATTTTTTAAACTGGCCACTAGATGGTGTTTTAATACCTTTCTCTACACACACACACACACACACACACACAGGAGCCGTGGGTGAAATCTTATGCATTTCGGACAGGAATCATACTGTATTCCTGTTTAGATCGCATGTGATTCTTTGCAGTGCAATTTGCACCAAAATATTTTCCGCAAAGTACTGGTACTCATACTCGCCAATAAAAAAATGTCATCGGTGAAACCCCATATAAAAATAATTTGGGCTTAGTGTTGCATTACGGAGTAATTGTCAGTCTGACTATCACAGCACTGAAAACTGCAAATTGCCTGGGCGGGAAAGAGAATTAAAGACTCAAGTGGTTAATAGTAAAAAGTATACAACAACCCAGTGGCTTCAAAATGCTGAAGGGTGTCGGCATCCAAATGGACTTGTCCAGCCTACTGAACATGACTGTCAAAAGGAATAAGGAGCCGAACACCAGTTGCTTGCCCGATCACCATATGTAGAAAAAATGCTTTAGATTGTCTCCTCCCAAGCATTTAGGTGTCTTGGGAGGAGACAAGCTGGTGCCGTTTTTCTACATATAGTGATTAGCTTGGCAACCAGTTTACGGCTCTTATTCTTTTTGAAAATGTTGCCAGTTGCCAGGTGAATAGGGATCCCCCACACTACACAGTCAGACACACCAAATTTCCACAGACTCGCTGGAGACAGGAAAACAGTCCAGCAATTTTGTTTTGTTTTTTTAGTATGAGTTAATAGCAGGGGCGGACCAAGTGGGGGGCGGGCCGCCCCGGGTGCCACACTTTGGGGTGTGTTCATTGTCACTGTCATCTAGTGGGGTCCCGCTCTGCGCATCTCGAGGGCGGCAGGAGCCCCTCAGCCCTGGCTTCTCACTCTTTTAGGTGGATCATTGTTGGAACTTGGTTGGAAGTGGAACACCCCCCCTCTCAGCGCCGCAGTGGTATGGTCTCTGCCTGTGTCCGTCACGTCACTGACTGCTCCGCCGCCACGCTTCAGCTTCCTTCTGCCTCCGCCCGCCGCCCTCCACTCAACGCTGCGCTGCTGACTGTTGAAACCAGTCCGCCCGGCCCGGGCCATGTGAGTACTGTCACAGTGTCAGTCAGTGTGTCTCAATGTTGTCTCAACGGCCCAGCCACAGTAGCATTGCTATATGGGGATGCGGTAAGCACCAGGGGGTCACAGAGCTGCCTGGGCCTCTCCCCGAGGACGGCGGGAGCTCTACGCGT
>BLSH010506715.1:91656-109496 GCA_018402905.1 Glandirana rugosa | reverse complement strand
CATGTCTCTCCGTCCTCCTTTTCTGCTTAATGGGGCTGTCAGAGGGGGATTTCGGCAGGGGGTATTCCTCCCCTGTGCGCTCACCTGGAGGATTGAGCTCTTGGGCCGTCGCGCTTCCTCTCCTGGGAGCCGCTGCGCTGTTTAGTGAAGTGGCGGCGGCGCCATCTTGGCCGCGCCGTCCCGGAGCTGGGGCGAAGAAGTCTTTGATCTTCTTCGGTCCCTCTCGCTCCTTGCGCTTCCCCGCTGCCTTCATTTTGATGTCCAGCTCTGGCTGGGCTGTGTGAGCTGATCGGGAGCTGCTGTGAGCCGCTGTAGCACGCTGAATTCCCCCAGGCAGTCGGAGCTCTCTCACTGCACGTCCATCCGCTCCGGCTGCCGGCTCCGCCCCCCAGAAATATATGTTTTTATACACTTCAGAAATAAGGGCAGTCCCTGCATGAACTATATAACAAATATTACACATTGGGATAAACATCCCACACTGATTAGGTAATGAGGTAAAGTTAACAAAAGACTAATCCCATCAAGTAGGAACCTCCAGGAGGTTTAGCCAACAGACAGAAACAATAGGTAATTCAAATAACAATGGAAATTCATATCTAGACAATGCTTTGATTAATCATGGATCCCAGACTGTCCGGCTGGGCATAGGAGCACATGAACCAGGCCAATTTATTAGGAACACCTGTACGCCTGTATATTTATGTAATTATATCATTAGCCAACCATGTGGCAGTAGCACAATGCATAAAATCATGCAGATACATGTCAGGAGCTTTGTGATTGTTGGTGCCAGATATGCTGGTTTGAGTATACTTGGTCTAATGAATCTCAATTTGTGCTGAGACACAGAGATGGTATGCCATTCACCAGATCTGAAACCTTTGTTATAGAACAAGAGATTTGTAGCATAAATGTACAACTGATAAATCTGCAGCAATTGCAAGACACAATAATGCCTAGGCATTAGGCATTGGGCATCCTAGATTTCAAGCAAACATGTTTTGTCTTGCATTGATTCAATACAGGATGCAGTTTGTCCCAAAATGGTTGCTAGCCCAGGACTCAGACCGCTCCTGCTGCCTAGCATCCTTGGTTGCTAAGACGCAGACAACTCCAGGCACCTAGCATCTTTACTAAGTGCAGTGGTTTTCTGGCAGCCAGAAGTCGGGACATAGCAGGGAGAGAGAATGGTGGAGGTGAGACAGTCTAGCAGAGAGTTCTATGCAGGGGAAGAGCCACCATGGAGTGAGAGAAGCAGAATTGGAACAGTAGAATATATAAGTCAAGACAGCTCAGTATAGAGCAGTGGTGGGTTTTTAGCCTGGAGGGGCTCTGTTCAGTGGCACTGAAATTACATAAAGGTGGAAGACACCTTAAGAGTGTCTCTGCAGCTGTGTGCACTGTGGGGATTCTTATTGTTGGGGCATGGAAGGGTTTGAAGGAAAATTATGAGGCCATGGTCTCACTAGGGTTGAGAACTAATTTTACCTTTTTTGATTGCTAGGATGCAGGTGGCCAAAATTCTTAAAGCAGTGGTGCATAATATGAAAGGGGGTGTAATGTACATGGTGGTGGAACCTAAAGTCTTGAGGAATGCCTCTTTCAGGGTGGCACAAGTGCCTGTAAAGTCTCTCGCTGGTAGGTGCTGACGTGTGTCTGGAATGCAGGGTTTGCAGGACTAGATATGAATGCGGAGGAGCAGGAGCCAGTGAAGGAAGCAGGATAGGCACTAGGCAGAGTCAGACAGTCCAGGTCAGCAGCTAGCGGGCAGATCAGGTTCAGACAGCAGGCTGGAGAGCGGTCAGGAGAAAACGTCGATAACAGCAGAGAGGAAGAGCAGAAGGATCAGGCAGAAACGTAATCCAGGGACAACCCAAGGGTCAGTTCAGGCGGTGTTCAGGCAGAGTCAGAGGCAGGATCAAGTTGGCAACAGAAGAACAACAGAAACAGAAAACAGGAACACAGGGGATGTAGTAGATCACTGTGCAGTTTATATAGACCTTCTGGCGCCAATGCACGTTCGCGCATTGACATGTGCACCCATTCACACACGTGCTATCTGGCCACGGGCGCGATTTCTCAAGCTAATTTTGTCTTTGCACACAAATGTTCCTTTTCTGACAGGGGGTTTAATGGGAAGATGGGCTCCTGATGTAAAAGAAGCAAGAGAGTGACATCATCCAGTGTACATGGCAGTGTCCTTCTGCCTATTCAATACAGTTTGGTGCATCCTGCTACCCACGATCCTTAGTCTCACCAATTACTTCCCACAATTTCCCCTACTATTCTACCTTCTATCCATTATTTTACCAAAAGAAAGGTGTCAACATATGTCAACATAGACCAGAATCTTTAAAGTAAGGTTTGTGGGATGTTGAATCCATGCAATGAAGAATTGAGGCTTTTTTGAGAACACAGGAAGACAACACCCAGTATTAGCTATTAGTATACCTAATAAATTGCTTGGGAAGTGTATATGTTCCAGGTTGGAAATTGCAATAGTTTATATTAAGGGATCATCACACTTTGCACGGGTAACTTGATGTGGCAGCATGGCTTCATATGTTTTTGTAAAGCATTTGTTTTTTATCTAAAAGTTGTGTAGCACTCTCTAGTATGCTAGAAGTGGTAGAGTTTACGTTGTTTGTTAGAGTAGGTAAATTTACAGGCTTGGCTGGCAGCCAAGCCTGGGTGTGTTTTGATCTGGGTTGGGAGAGACTCAGAAAGAGCTGCGTGACTTACAGGCAGGATCACCAAGACCTCCCACTTCTTTCAGGAAGGAGGAGAGGGGAGGTGGAGCTGCCTGGGATGTTCTGAATAGCCCCAACCAATCCCCAACCTGGATTGGCAGGTGGCAGGCCTCCTTGCATATACAGAGTCAGCCCAGCTGGGGAGGAGTTGTTCTTGGAAGCTGGAGATGGCATGTTAGGCTGTCGTGGCCTTTGAGGGAGCTCTATAGTCTGGGGGGATGACCTTGGGCCTGGGCTCGGGTGCGGATGGGGCCCTTTGAGAACACACGGAGGTGTCCTAGACAGGAGGCACCAGAGAGTCTCCAGAGAGGAACAACAGGTTGCAGCCAAGAGGGCTGGTGTGTAACACACACAGGAGAGGACTGGGGATGCATACCTGAGAGGACAGGAAGATTGCAGTCTGGGATGGGTGCAAAACCAGAGGAGTGGACTCTGGTGGCATGGGCAGTAGAGAGAGGCAACTGCAGCCAGGAGGGCTGGCAGGGCCAGAAGATGTGCTACTGGGCTCAGTAGCCATGTGGACAGCTATCACTGGGACTACCTTCAATTTTGCTACACTAAAGGGTCCCTGCCTGTAAAGGGCATTCACCTTCAGTGATAGCTGGTCCGAGAGGTGCAAGCAAGTGATGTGCTGGAGTTAAAGACTGGAGTTGTATATACCGGAGGTGTATATAGTTGGTCCCATTTATTTTTCTGCAATCAGATGGGCATCTCGTGAATACCCTATCCCCATCCAAGTTCAATCCCCTCAATAAAAATACAAAACAAAGTGCATGGACTGTTTGTCTGAGATTGACTGGAAATCATGTGTCTGGCTGGGCAGGGTAACAGATGGTCTACAATTACCAGCAGCCCATATAGGGGTACTGCTACATTTGGGGGCTCGTCCGGGACCATCTGTTCACAGGTAACCTGCCAGCCATTCCTCCTAGCGATCAAAGCTGATTATGCTGGGGAGGAAACTGCACTTAATTCCACTAAATTGTGGAATTGCACCTAGGGAAGGATTTATGTGCTCTGCCTACTTTCAGTACTACAGCAACAAGTGCCATTGCCCAAAGCAACCAGCGGGAGCTGCCTGTCAAGTTATTGCTACCTGCTTATCCAGTTGCCCCAACTACTATGGCTGGGACAGACACTTGTGCCAAAACCTGCAAATCAGTAACTACTTTACCATGTGCTGTCACCCGTGGAAATCTATCAGCTTCGCAGACACCCATCGTTCCCTGCTAGCAGACACCACATGGCGGAGGAGCAAGATGGCAGAGAGTGCTCGTGTGTTTCCAGCACTGACCTGATTGCCTGATTTGCAGGAGCGGACACTGGTGGACACCGGTGTCCAGTTGGAGCATCGCAAGGCATTCGCCTTTGGGTTGATCCGAGGTGGAGCACCCGTGTCTGCTGTGTCCAGAATGCCGGATACTAACCGCGGTGGTCAGCACATGGATCTGGTGCGGTCACTGCGGCGAACCGCTCACACGGCTTGTATCCAGCCAGCAGGAGCCACAGTACTATGATGTGGACCTGCAGCAGGCCTGTGCAAGTTGCAGCTGCGGAAGTCTCAGAAGGCCGGAGCGGGCCTAGGATCATTGCCAAAAGGTGGGGTGGGGTGGAGTCGGAGCCTGGTGACTCCCCTGCAAACATCAGTGACATAAGGGAAGAGGAGTCTGTTGTGGCCTACAGCCTAGTTGGGGACCTGGTGACTAAATGCTACCCAGCAGGAACCAGATGTTGTCCCTGAAATGCTGGCCGCTCCTATGTCCTTTGCTAACCTCACCCGGAAGGAGCCAGTGCTGGAGTGGGAGGCGCCCTCAGGTGAGCCAGAAGGGGAAGTCAATGACAAAGCCATAGATTGAGGTTTCCCCAGACTGCAGGCTGAGTTTGGGTCCCTGAAGGAGCTAGCAGAGTGGTCGTCCCACTGCAGCAGCTCAGAGGAGGAACAGGAGACAGGAGGTTCCCAGGTCCAGGAGGTTCAGTCCAAGGGAGGAGATGTGCCTGACTTTGCTGAGGGAACTGAAGAAGCTGCAGGAACCCCCATAAGCAGCAGACAGCTCTTTTATAACAGACCTTCCACCACCCAGACCAGAGCAGCTGACTAAAGCCAGTGGGTCAAGAGGTCACCCAATGCTTGTGTCCTGCCAGGAAAAGGGAAGCCAGATAACTGCCCAGGTTTTCCAGATTCCAGTGGGAAGTTGCTCTGGAGTGGGGTCTGGACTACCCTTTTGCCCCTTAAGAGACCATGAACATCATTGAGAACTCCCGGGGAGAGTGGGAGGATGACCTGGTTTGGCAGTATCTGCATATCCCTAAGCCCCTGTGGGTGCCAGAATGTGAGGAGACCTGGACCCACTTTGAGGACATTCGAAAGGAATGGAGGCTGGGGAGAGCAATTTACAATGACAGAGTGATGGTTGTGAAGGCAGAAAGGCCTGCGAGGAGTCTCTCTGTCTCTATCAGGAAGTAGGGGGGCCACAGGAGGAGGGGGTGACCTTCGGCCTGGGCTCGGGTGCAGACGGGGCCCTCTGAGAAAATGTGGAAGTGCCCTAGACAGGAGGCACAAGAGGAGCAAGAGAGAGGATAACGGGAGAAGCAGGCAAAGTCTCCAGGGAGGAACAACAGGTCACAGCCAAGAGAGCTGGTGAGTGACACACATTCAGGAGAGGACTGGGGAGGCATGCCTGAGAGGACTGGGAGATTGCAGTCTGGGATGGGTGCAGAACCAGAAGAATGGACTGTGGCACACGGGCAGTAGAGAGAGGCAACTGCAGCCAGGAGGATTGGCAGGGCCTGAAGATGTGGTAATGGGCTCAGTAGCCACATGGACAGCTAGCACCGGGACTACCTTAAATTTTGCTACACTAAAGAGGCCCACAGTCCCTGCCTGCAAAGGGCATTCACCTTAGGCCTGGTGGAGCCAGTCCCAGGCCTACAAATCGGTGCTAGCTGGTCTGGGAAGTGCAAGCAAGTGATGTGCTGGAAGTGTTGAGGAGAGATAGTCTGCAAGCAAGTGATGTGCTGGAGTTAAATACTGGAGTTCTATATACTGGAGGTGTATATAGTTGGTCCCATTTATTTTTCTCGTGAATACCTTATCCTCATGCAAGTTCAATCCCCTCAATAAAAACACAAAACAAAGTGGATGGACTGTTTTTTGTCTGAGAGTGACTGGAAATCGTGTGCCTGGCTAGGCAGGGTGACAGATGGACTACAATTACCAGCAGCCCCATGGGGGTACTGCTACAGTTGGAAACAAATTATTTTTCTGTCCTGACAGGCAGTATTGATTGCTGGCAAACGTTTGTATTGTTAGTGTACTTCTTTACCCACGTGCCAATTATACACTGATTTCAGCTGCTGCTTTTTTTTTACTTTTTTGGTTTCAGTGGGTAACACCAGTTACACCATTGTTAGGGGTGCTTTCAAAGAATACAGTGGATGTTCTTAAACAAATTTTATTCCTCTACAGTTTGTATATACTCTAACCATTTGCTGCCAACATGCAGCAGGTGGAAAATATTGTAAAATAAGTAATGAATTTGTCCTGTGGTCTCTTATTGAGCTACCTGTAATGTCAGAGCTGCTGAGGTCATTAGAGTGCTCCACTCACATCCACGACACACTCCATGTCAACTGGTACCATACGTTCCCAGTTTCTCTTCACTTCCTGTTTTATAAGCCAGTTGTTTACAGAACACATAAGCTCAAGCTGAAATTAGTACACACAAGTGAATAGGTTCAGAACAGCAGAAGCCGGTCCATAAGGGGCACAGGGGCACCACCCCCCTAATCTCCATGTGCCAGCCCCTAATATCCATGCGGGTCACTGGACGCATAGGTTTCTACTAGCTTTTTTTTTTTGAAGCACATGATTAGAGTCTGAGGCTATAATTGGCTGCAAAAAGCTTGCGCCCCAAGCCAGCCCACTTGTGACATCAACATTCGCTATTGTCTTCCTGCTTCTCCTGCCTGCCAATCAGGACAGGATCAGAAGGAGAAGCCGGGCAAACCACCTGTGACCAGGATGGGGTCAGTACGGACCTGACACGGGGAAGGGGGGATTCCTCAAAAATGGAGCACCGGCCACCATTGGTTCAGAACACTAATCCCTCCCATTCTTTCCCACTCTCTCGGTATGGGTCTGCCCAAGGTTTAAAGTTTTCAAGACTTGTTATACTAATTACAACATAATTCTTACCACAAGGGATCCAAAATAAAGGGTGGAAATATACATGAAATATACTATCTGAATCATAAATATTACTAAACATCAAGTATCCATCAAAGTGTCCATAAAATCATACAATGCTCTGTGCTCCTCAGTATTCTCCAACAATCCACAAGATTGTTCTGTGTAAACAAGTCACCCATGTGCCACCACCTTTAACACAAGCAACTCACCAGATCACCATGACCCTCTATTATAATGTGGGTCATGCAGCGATTTTCCCCTTTAAGGGAGGGGGGCCCTGGACAAGTAGCTCTCTCCTTCAAAAAAAAAATCCTCTCACGGCTTGTAAGGCTATAAGAATTGCCTCATTTTGGCAATTTCCATCTCAGTTGTTTGCATGTTTCACATAACACATCAGAAACACCCAGCTGTCGAACATTTTTAATACCTTCACTTGGCTTCTCTACCAGGTGTTACTGATGTGTTATGTGAAACATGCAAACAGCGGGGAAGGAAACTGCCAACAAAAATTCAAAATGAGACAATTTCTGTAGCCTTATAAGCCGTAAGAGGATTTCTTTCGGAGGAGAGAGAGCTACTGGTCTGGGGCCCCTTCCTTAAAGGGGAAAAGCACTGCATGACCCATGGCTGTACAGGAGGGGCATGTTAGCACAAGTCTGATCATTGGTGGAGAGCAGGCTCAGCACAGCTTTAAAACTGACCACGCTGTTCTCTATTGCAGTGTGGTCAGGTATTAAAAGGAAAGCAAAGCAACTGGCATAAAGCCATAGAAAGAAAACATGATATATTTTCTTACAAGTACATGATACAGCAGGCACATATAAGCAATCTGAAGCTTTGGGTTGACATATTGTTTAACCACTTCACCTCCAGAAGAATTTCCCAGTTTAGGACCAGAGCACTTTCTGCGTCGCTTTAACTGACAATTGCGCGGTCATGCGACGTTGTACCCAAACAACATTTTTTCCCACAAATAGAGCTTTCTTTTGGTGGTATTTGATCACCTCTGCGTCATTTCTGATCGCCGCTATAAACAAAAGAAGAGCGACCATTTTGCAAAAAAACTCAAATTTCTTACTTTTTGCTAAAATTCGAATCCAAAAAAAAATATATTTTCACCGGTTTTGGCCGATTTATACTCTTCCTCATATTTGTGATAAAAAAATTGCAATCTGCGTTTATTGATTGGTTTGCACAAAAATGGCCGTGTTTACGAATGATGAGAATTAATTTCTGGGGTTTTTTATTTTTTTTTATTTTTTACTAGTAATGGTGGTGATCTGCGATTTTTAGCGGTACTGCAATATTGCGGCGGACATGTCGGACATTTTTGACACTTTTTTGGGACCAATGACATTTATTCAGCGATCAGAAATTTAAATGTCCACTGATTACTGTATAAATGTCATTGGCAGTGAAGGGGTTAACCTGCAGGGGGAGATCTAGGGGTTAAGTGTGTTCCCTGGGTGTGTTCTTACTGTGGGGGGGTTGGGCTACCATGGGCATGAGAGATCTAACTGATCCCAGTGACAGGGATCAGTAGATCACCCATGCCTGCGCTGTCAGAATGGGGAACCGCCGTGTTTACATCGGCAGTTCCCCGTTCTTTGCATGTGGCCGCTCATTGCGGCTCGCCGGTGGACATCGGGTCTGCCCGAGCCGCGGGCACACTCCTCAGGAGTGCGGCGGCAGCGCGCGTGTGCCCCCAGCGGCCATTTACAGATCGCCATCTTTTTACGGCGATTCGCGGCCAGCGTCCACACTGCCGCCGTAAATATGCGGTAGGCGGTGTGGAACTGGTTAAAGCAACCTTGTCAGCTAAGTGAAACTGCCCCCAAATATATCCCTCTAAAGGACTAGATAATACTAGATATCCTCCAATCAGGATATAAGAGAGGCTCTATCTGGCTTGCTGCAGCTTCTAATGTGCACTGTGAGAAGCTCACAGTGTGCAGAGAAATCAGAGTAAGCAATTTTGAGCACAAGAGCTGGTCTTTTAATACTGTACTTTCTACCCCTGCCTTCTCTCTTGTTTGTGATTCAATATAGAGAACATAAAGGAAGTACCAGCTAAATCAGGACACTGTCTCATTCTCTGATTTATTCTGCAAACCCCCAAGGCTAAAATCTGCAAAATCATCTTTATCACCCAACTCCTTATTCAAAGGAGCATACTTTGCAAATTCTTTAGCAAATCAAATTCCATAGCAGGAGGCAACCACTGACTGTTTCTGGCCCAGATAAGCAGGTTGTACAACTGTGCAAGACTGAAGCTAAGGCTGGAGTGAAGCTACTTACCTATTTCCTACATCCCTGTGTCTCTGAGATCCTCACTGTGAACTTGCTTGACAACAACAAAAGTCTCCTAACCAAGCTCTCCATTGATTTCTGTGGACAAGTAATCTATATAGCATGTGTTTCAATGGTGGAGAACAGTGGCGGCCGGCCCCCTGATCTACATGCAGGGGCGCCAGACTACGGATTCCAATGGCGGGGGTGTATTTTTTGAAGCACATGATTAGAGCCAGAGGCTCTAATAGGCTTCAAAACAGGGTGGGCTCGGGGCGCAGAGCACTGCGCCCTGAACCCACCCAGTTGTGTGACACTAGCAATTGAATATTCGCTATTCTTCCTCATTCTCCATCTGGCCAATGAGATAGCCCCTATTGGTCAGGGAGTCTTAGGACTCACTTCTGGCTTCCAGTCGGCCGAAATGAGAATGTCTGTGTGCTCGCTAGAGCAGCCCCGGCACTTCCTTCTCCCTGCCTCCGTGCCTCCTCCAGGCCTCCACAAGGTAAGGCCGCCTCTGGGATGACCTCCACTGTTTGTTTCCCGTGGGAAGGTGGGAGGTGATCACTGCCTGTCTCCCACTTGCAAAGGTTTTTAGGTAGGGGGTGATTGCCCTCGCCTGTGTCTCCTGCGGGGGGAAGGGCTGGGGGACTGGTTGGTGGATGACCCGCCATCCATCTCCCATGGGGGGGGGGGTAGTGTTGGTTGTGCCTCCCCCCAAAAATAGTGAGCACCAGCCACCACTGGTGGAGAGCCTTTCCAGAAATGTAAATGGAGATTCTTCTGAGAACCTCCCAGTTTTAAGACCTCTGGATCTGCAGATTTGTGGCACCCAGGAAGGCTGCTTAATGAAAATCTTAGTTGAGCAGTCACATCTAAGGTGTTTGCTGGCAGAGAGTATGAAGCATTGCACTAAAAGTTGTAGCACCATTTTAGGATAGTGTAGGCTGCTAGGTAAAGCTCCTTTCACATCGGAGCCGCCCGAGCATTAGCGGTAAAACACTGCGAATTAGCGGCGGTTTACCACTCGTTATAGCGGCGCTATGGCTCTGCTATTCGGGCGGCGGCACTGCGCTTTTAACCCCCCCACAGGGGTTAAAAGTGCCGTTTGCAGCGCTCCCGAATCGGTGTTCAGGCCCTTTGGGAGCGCTGCCCCATTGCTTTCAATGGGCAGGGATGGTATAGGAACGGTGTATACCGCTGTAAAGATGCAGCTTGCAGGACTTTTTTTTTACCGTCCTGCAAGCGCAGCACTCTGGCTTTTGCACTGGGGTGTATTGGGGGGCTTTTTCAGGCGCTTTTTAGGCGCTATTTTTTGCGTAAAAGCGCCTGAAAAATGCCTTGGTGTGGAAGGGGTCTTAATGTAGCTAGCTCCTTTGTAATCAGTGGAGCAGTGGTTGATTGTTTAGGGCTGCTTAGTGTCTCACAAGCTGCTGCTCTGATTACCTCCCCCTGTATTCTAGAAGACTCTACAATTATATTGAGAAGAAGAACAGAGTGGGCAGCCTGAATATTTATGTGACGCCAGTCAATTCCCGGGGAGGAGTGCCCATTAGGTGGTGGAAGAGCCCATATATAGTCTGAGGCCTGAGGCACCAGTGCAGATTTTCTGGGCCCAGTCCTGCTAAAGGAGACCCCTGTGCATGGGCTCTGCCTTTGGGGCAGGAGTACTAAAGAAGCCAGAGTGAAGACATAGAGGTCCCAGCTAGGCTTAGCTGGGGGGCCTATTCACAAATCCAGGAAAGTCTTTATAGATCCAACGGGAAGTCTTTTGGATCTATAAACTTAGAAGCAGGACCCCGGAGGGTATCAACTATGAGTGGGATGTTTCTCATTACTATGACAACTAATCTGTGGTTTTCCTAGCTTTGTTGTGGGTATTGGCTTCATTGGAAAGGTTTCTCCTGGTCACTGGAATACACCCTTCATCTACATTCTAATTATGCTGATTCAAATTATACCACATTGGGTTTTTGTTGCATTACTCTGTCCTTTTCCCTTTGTTTTTTGTTTTTTGTTCACTTTCTTTACCCCCCTCCCCCTATTATTGTCTCCATTATTCTGATGTACATTGATTATGTTTATTATGATTGAAATATATAGTCAATTTTGATTCTTGGTGGGGTATTCGGCTGTACATGTTCTTTGAAAGTGGCTGATGGTATGATGCTGGAGTCCTATGAGGTCATCCTCTTATATATTAGGCCCCTTTCACACATACGGACTGTTTGTCAGTTTTTCATCCATCCATTGACGGATGAAAAATGGACATCAATGCAACTCTATGGAAAAACGGATGACAACGGATGATCATTCATTTGCATCCATTTTCATCCGCTTCCGTCAACATCCGTTTTTTTTTAACGGATGAAAGCCCTATTTTTCATCTGTCAAGAAGACGGATTGGACGAAAAGCAGATGTAAACTGACGAATGGTCAGTTTTTCATCCGTTTTTGCATTGGTGGTGGATGTAAAAAAAACTGATGAAAAACTGATGACCACAGATAAAAACTGATGAAAAACGGATGAAAAAACAGATGAAAAAACAGATGAAAAACGGATGAATACTTCATCCGTTTTGATGTGACGGAACTGATGAACTGATGAATGGTCCGTATGTGTGAAAGGACCCTTATACATCAGTTTTACAAAAAAGTACATTTAAGGGCTCTTTCACATACACACGGAGCCTATTTTGACAGGCTCCGCTGCTCAGTGGGGATCCATCCGTTGATCCCCGCTGAGCCGGTGGATGACTGGACTGCATTCTGTGCAGAGACTGACCTGTCAGAGCTCCATTCTCCTCTATGGAGAATCGGATGAATATGGACCGTCTGTCCGTGTTCATCCGATCCGCCAGGCGGATGGAAAATAGGGTTTACATCTGTCTGTTTTTGGCGGATAGGAGCGGATCGGGTGTCAGCGGACATGTCACCGCTGACATCCGCCGCTCCATAGAAGTACATGGTGCGTCCGTTTGGGTCCGCCTGAAAGACTGACAGGCGGACCCAAACGATCGGTATGTGTGAAAGAGCCCTACCAACTATTACACGTGTATGATTTTTGTGACACCAATACATTTTGGTGCGTGGGAATGCTGCGAGATGTAATGTCCCTTTTGCTGCATTCATCATGCACCGATCTTTTCTTGAATGTTTTCATTTTTCAATTTCAGTTTAGTATGTAAATTGGTGTATCAATCTCTATGCATTCTGCAGGCACATTTCGCAATTTATACATATCAGGAACTTCGGTCTCATCCCATTGATACTGCCACATATCAGCTGTGATTTAGACATGGACATTTAGGTTTTACGTTTTTGTGTTTATTTCATAATGTATATTTTATATGTTACATTTAGCCCAGTCCATGCTCACATGCTTTAAGAGTTTGGTTTTTCTTTTCCCTTTTTTTCACACATTTTTCATTTTGGGTCATTTCTATTTGGTTTTTCTCAATATCGTACCGATCAGATCGGTTCGACGATCAGTGTGTGGATGATTTTAACTCACTTCTAGGGGAGGTTTTAACTCTTGTTATCAGGCAACACCCTAGTAGAGGGACATTGACCAGTAATCATTCCTTCAGGCAACCATTGATTACTTGCACCTGGTACCTTATTTTAAATGTCTAAGTGGTCATTTTGAATTTTAGGTTATGAGTAGGCGGACATGTAGTCTGTGAAACGCGTCAACCTGCCTGTTATCTTGTGGATATGCCTTGTCTGCCTGGTGACATTTGTATCTTTTTGTATTTACAATAAAATTGCACAGTCATTCAAGTCTCGGAAGTGTGGTCACATCCTTTCATCTGCTACAATATTGGATCACGGACCAGACCTGCACTTGGCTTCTTGATTGCTATTACCTTCCGCACTTGGAGTGGCTCGGCCCTCTCTCTCCTATACAGCTTATGTGAGTAAATGGCTCCAGTGTTGAAGAATAGTGACACTGTGTAGCTTTCGTTTTTCTTTTTTTTAACAAATATAAAAATTTTATTAAGGCATTGCAGTGTTCACATGCCAGCAACAACAAGCAGTTACAGAATATAACAAGGAGTTATGTTTACATCGCATAAAAGCTACATAAAATAGATATTGGAGAGTCTATTCCAATAGGGTTGGTTATTAAAGGGGTACCCAACATCCACAGAGTAACGTAACAGTTTCATCCAAACCTATGGGTGTGAGGTAAATATTGGAAGATCCCTAGCAGGAGGTAACTATGAAATTGAACCTGAGGGAGGGGATGAAGAGAGGTGGGGAGGGAAGGGAGGGTGGTTGGAGAGGGAAGCAGCGGGCAAGGAGGGAAGGAAGGGTGAGCTGGAAGTGAAAGGGTGAGGGGGAGGAAAGGGAGGGGACTACTCCAAGCCAGGGACATCCCATTCAAAGGTGATATTTAAATTACTGGATCCACTTTTGGACTGGCCAGAGGGGATACCACCTGTAGTGCACCCCATGAGTATATGCATCCCATGAGTATATCCAAGAGGACCGGATCTTGACAAAATTTGCTGGGGCAGTTTCTTTTAGTGTACGTTTTTTTATACAAGGCTAAGACATTATTCAGGGTGTTAAGCCAAGTGTGTAGCATTTAACTCTGAAAAGAGTAGTAATCACCAACAACATAGGGATTCTCTGGAACATTCAATTGAATGCAGCACAGCCAGTCTTGAGAGTCCTCAAGTTGTTCAGTTCTACAGTTTATCTGGGTATACTATGCATCCTATCCCCATCCAACTTCCTTATTCCCAATAAAAACCCCTAGATCAGGGATCTCAAACTGGCGGCCTCCAGCTGTTGGAAAACTACAAGTCCCATCATGCCTGTGGGAGTCATGCTTGTAACTGTCAGCCTTACAATGCCTCATGGGACTTGTAGTTTCGCAAACAGCTGGATGGCCGCCAGTTTGAGACCCCTGCCCTAACCTGTTTTTTGGTGCCAGTGGAAGAGAGCAGGAAATACTGTGTTCCTGGCTGTTTGTGCTCTTTGGGGAAATAGGACCAAAATTATCCAGCGGCTCCTTAGGGGGTGCACTACAAAGCATTAAAATGTACAGTTATCCTTTAAGCTTTGTAGACACAAGCACCAAAATGGAAAGCTGGGCGTACACCTCTAATGTACTATAAGCACTTCTTGACATCTGGGACCTTAAAAATGTGTTGAACTGAATGGATTAATATATGAGCACTCAACAGAGTGTTCAGTTTGCAACCTCATTACATGGAGCATGGGCTGTTGGAGCCAATATTGCTGTTTCCCCGAATGCCTCCTTCAAGCCGAACAGCTGTTGACATTTAAGACCTTCACCTATCGGAAGAGATGAAGCACAAAAAGTATGGTAAGAAGGATTTGCAATGCGCCCTGGCTGATACAGCAGAACTTCTGGCAGCTGCCTCTCTGGCTATTCCGCAGCCTGGCTCGGTCCCCTTGTGATAAGTGTCCTGTTGAAGTGAATCCAGCAAATAGTTCACCCATTTCCTGCTAGCGCTACTTTACATTTTCAGCTGGGAGAATGAAGCTCTGGGAGGAAAAAGTAGGGGAGGATAGCTTTCAGACGGTTCAGATTTTCTGCATTCTGCTTGATATTCCAATGAGTTGGCATCGGTGGTTAAATCTAAGCAGGACTGACAAGGCTGCTCTCTCTTGTGCTCTCCCATATGTCCCCAGGCTACGGCGGGAATTGATATTCATCTCACTAAGTCACAGTGTTTAGCTAAGGAATAATATGCGAGAGATGAAAGGTGCTGCGGTCACAATGCTTCTTACAAGAGCACCTAATTACATCTATCATTTCTCCATAAATGAAACCAGAGTAGTTCGTCCCTCTTTTCAATCACATTTTTTATCCCTTGAACTGGCAGAGGGGCATCAATTGCATCTAATGGTATTGAGAGACTTAGAGAGAATGAGTTCTTATCAGAGCCAGGTCTAAAGGGGTTAATGTATGTGCGTGCTTGGACGAGGCATAACAGATACAGCAATTTGATGGAAAGAATCTTTGTATCAAAATGGAATCCTGAATTTTAAAGCTGATGATTACACTATCACAATACATGACATTTGCCTTATTCCAAAATGATTTGCTGTTGCATTTTGAAGCGAGATATATATGGGTCTTATGCATTATTTTGTGTTTATTTGTGTTTAATTATTATTATTAATTCTAAGTAATATACTGATGCAGCGTTTACCAGTGTAGCCACCCTGTCCTAAACATGGCCTACTTGTAACATTTCGTTTTTGACTGGGTGGCAGACTGATAGTATAGTTTACCTCTTGGTCTTTCCCTAATTCAAGTTAGGTTGCGATTTGTAATATATAAAAACAATAGTATACCGCTAAATCTATATGGATAAAAAAATTCATAAAAAGCAAGAACAATGGAGATCCCAGATAATGACGTGAATTGCTTGTTATAATATCCAGTGACTCAATCCGTGACACAGCCTCCACCACAGAAAATGCTGGCCTCTCACTGGGTGGACCCCTGATTTAACAGACAGGTCGAAACACACATTCTCCTGTGGGGTAGTCCTAAAGAGCAATGATGCCAGAAATGGGGTCTCACATATCTCCAATATAGTATATACTGCCACAATCCGAAACTCCAAACATGCCGAACAGGAAAAGAGATACAAATATAGTGCTCTCTGTTGCGAAAAGTATTTATTCCATAAAAAAAGAGATATACTTACAAGCCTGGCACTATGTTTTAGTGCCGGGAGTACAAACCTTCAGTGCAGATAAAAACATCAAGGATGAACGCGGGTGCAGTGATGCAGTGCTTTCCTGTACGTGCTGCGTCCCATAATAGAGGGCGAGTTGCACTTTCTCACTGCGGTCAGTAGATGTCACTGGTACCACTGGCAATAGTAAGAGGTTTCCTAACAAGACTGAGTTATGAATATTGTCAGGACCTGGGTCTGAACCTGCAACCTCTGCTGCGTCTGTCAGTGTCTTTTCTTGCTGAGCCACATGGAATGCTGCACAGCACTCGGTCTGATCCATTGGACAATCCTGCCTTGTTTCTTTTTAACCTTAAAATCCTTGCCCCTGCCATAAACTCCCTGTTTAAGCCATGCCTATGCACTTACTATTTACCAGATTACTGTGCTGTCCCCAGCCAATATCTCACTCTTGTCACTCCAGTTGTTGTTTGTTCATTACAGAATTTTGGCTTGTTCCTTGACAAGGTTTCAGCTTAATCCCAACCTAAAACCACTTGTTGCTGGCCTATGGCGTGTTTACTGACTATGCTTATGCTTGATCCCTACCTACTATATCTGCTATTGGATTCTGGCTTGCTCGCTTCCTGGTGGGGTGATCCTGAGGACCGTGACCTGGTTACTAACATGCAGCAAAACCCATCTCCACCATCAAAAGCTCTGGTAAACACCAGTTAGTGCCAGAACAAGTTGCAGCACTGAGCTTGGGTAACTGGCCTGACAGGGGCTCGCTAGTGTCGCGCCCTCATGCAGAAATCTTCCCTCTGTGGCAGCCAACACTGGCATCTCTCCCTCCCGAGCCTGCACACCATACAGACCTCACTGATGATTCTATTCCACCGCTCTGATGTACACAAACAGGAGAAGGAGGAACCAGGGAGGTGAGATGCGTCAATCTGTAAGCAATGGCTTTCCAACCCCAGGAGCCTTGGGAGTAGTACGTGGCTGGGTGGAAGAAGTTCCAGGTACTGTCATCCTGGGTGACCCCGAGGAGTCTGCTTCTCAAGCCTCGGCAAATTTGAAGAGCATGGGCAACCACATGCTTCAAAGTCTGCAAAAGGACCCAAGAATATGTGGCATAAAGGAGAAGGAACATTACTGGTTGGCAACCCTCCTTGACCACCGTTATAAGGGGAAGGTCTCAGAACTCATCCCGTCCCCACAGAGAGTGCAGAAGATTAAATCTCTTGAGGACACGTTAAAGAGGACTTTACTGAACGTTTTTCCAGACTCCAGTAGGATACAGCATCCTGGAAAACGTCATTTTGAGGCTTCTGTTGGTCAAGAGAGGAGCGTTAGAGAAGGCATCCACCTAAATGATGCATTTCGGAATTTTTTTAGTCCGTCCAAGGCTGACAGCTTCCAGATCCCATCGGCAGTGTCTGCATCACATGGTGGACGATTACCTCGGGACCAAAACAGAGGTGAAGAGTAGAGTTGAGCGAACACCTGGAAGTTCGGGTTCTGCTGGTCCGTCCGAACTTCGGGACAAAGTCCGGGTCCGGGTCCGGACGGAACCCGAACGATCGCACGTGGTACACTACGTCTGTGACGGCTACCCTAGACCTTCGACAGTCGGAACCTGCCTGATTTTTTTAAGGCTTTACGTAGTAAATCCACCTACGGAAGAGATTGCGAGGAGAGAACTGGTTGTCTTCGGAGTTTTACTGCAAAAGGTCCTACGACATAGGATGACCTCAGACCTTTTTGCAAGTCATTTCAGGAGAAATTGCACAGGAGTTCTCTAAATTAGAAGACGTGAGAGACACCCCTGCCCTACTCAAGACTCTGGAAGGGGAATATTGCCACCAGTTCCTCCCAACGGTTGGTCATTACAAGGAAGAGGAAATACGGTGTATAAGAACCCAGGAAAACGTCTGA
>BLSH010506715.1:64125-87089 GCA_018402905.1 Glandirana rugosa | reverse complement strand
CAGCGGTATGTGAAATCTCTAATTTCTGCTATCTGTCCTCAGAGCAACAGCACAGACAGCAGTAGTAAAGTAATCTATCTCAGGATGCAGGATCAGGTCTTAAAATGGCTAAAATCTGTCCCTCACGCCGTCAGCTACCTTTCCCTATACTAACCCAAGGAGCATGTGACTGCAGCACTGTGACTCCAGCTTATAAAGAGGCTGGGTCACATGATGCACCGGCCAATCACAGCCATGCCATTAGTAGGCATGGCTGTGATGGCTTCTAAGGGCAAACCAGTGAAACGCTTGTTGATTGGCTGCCCTGCAGCTTCTCAACACGTGGAGTAAAATAGCAGAACCCCGGACCGAACCCGAACGATTTTTGAAATGTCCGGGTCCGGGTCCGTGCCACGGACACCCGAAAGTTCGGTACGGACCCGAACGTTACAGTCCGGGTTCGCTCAACACTAGTGAAGAGCTTTCCAGTTGACGATTCACTGGCTTACTGAGTCATGAGAATAGACCACTGGCCAGAACTTGCCCAGTATGCTATTGAGTTGTTGGGCTGCCCTGCATCCTGCGTGCTTTCAGAACAGGTATTCAGTGTTGCAGGAGGTTTCGTTACTGATCATAGAATGCATCTGTTCATAGAGTCTGTGGACCGTTTGACTTTTATCAAAATGAATTAGTCCTGGATTACCAGCTATAAAGCCCCTGATGCTGATGTCACTGATTAAGTGTTTTTGGAATGTGGAATCTCTGCAGGACTTTGAGGCTGCCTAACTTTGAAGGTGCTCAATCATTTCATCTGGAAGAATGTTTTTGGTATAGGTTTCATAAAGACCAATTTTTCAGCACCTGTTTGACAGATGCATATCATTGCAATTTTTTTTGCCTTAATCAAGAGCAACTCTATAGGGTTACGATAGGAAGGCGCCACCAACACCCAAAGACCAATTTTTCTGCACCTGTTTGACAGGTGCATATCATTGCATTTTTTTTTACAGAAAGGCCAATTCTTGCCTCCATGAAGAACAACTCTATAGGATTATGGTGTGAAGGCACCACTGACACCCAAAGCCCAATTTTTCCGCACCTGTTACTTCTATCCAAAGTCAAAGCGACGCCAGAATGTATCCAAAAAATCTCTAATCTTGTTCCCAGTGCACTACGTTGTGGCCACATTATACACACTAGCTCCCCAGCTGTTGCTGAGCAAAATAAAGGCAGCTTGCAGGGAAAATGTTATTTTTTTGGCTTTAAAAATGCAATTATTGCTGCAGCAGATTCTAGACATGGTACAGATCTGACATTTTACAGGTAGACTAAGGGGAACCCCCAGGCACTATATTGGAAGGAGTTTTTTTTACTTTTATGCTTACACTTTAAAAATCAAAAAATCACTGCTCATTTAAAAATTACGTTTTTACAAACTTTTTTTCATTGATACATGTCCCCAAGGGCAGGACCCGGACCCCTATAACCATTGTATGCTCAATTACTTGCATCTAAGCATTTAAAATGGGCACTTTTGATTTTTGACGTTCGGGTCCCATTGATTTTAATAGGGTTTGTTATTCGGGTCCGCACTTTTGCAATGTTCGAAAGCTCTGGAGCGAATCGAACAGGAGTCCATTCAGCGTGTCTCTAATGATGACATCACAGAGCTGGTGGTTAGAGACCTTGCTCTCCTCCATCTTCCATTTGAGGATGCCCCACAGATGCTCAATAGGGTTTAGGTCTGGAGACTTGCTTGGCCAGTCCACCACTTTTACCCTCAGCTTCTTTAGCAAGACAGGGGAGGTGTGTTTGGGGTCATTATCATGTTGGAATACAGCCCTGCGGCCCAGTCTCTGAAGGGAGGGAATCATGCTCTGCTTCAGTATGTCACAGTACATGTTGGCATTCATGGTTCCCTCAATGAACTGTAGCATCCCAGTGTCGGCAGCACTCATGCAGCCCCAGACCATGACACTCCCACCACCATGCTTGACTGTAGGCAAGACACACTTGTCTTTGTACTTCTCACCTGGTTGCCGCCACACACGCTTGACACTCCCTGAACCAAATACGTTTATCTTGGTCTCATCAGACCACAGGACCTGGTTCCAGTAATCCATGTCCTTAGTCTGCTTGTCTTCAGCAAACAGTGGGCTTTCTTGTGCATCATCTTTAGAAGAGTCTTCTTTCTGGGATGACATCCATACAGACCAATTTGATGCAGTGTGCAGCATATGGTCTGAGCACTGATAGGCTGACCCCCCACCCCTTCAACCTCTGCAGCAATGCTGGCAGCCCTCATACGTCTATTTCCCAAATACAACCTCTGGATATGATGCTGAGTGCGTGCACTCAACTTCTTTGGTCAACCATGGCAAGGCCTGTTCTGAGTTGAACCTGTCCTGCTAAACCGCCGTATGGTCTTGGCCACCGTGCTGCAGCTCAGTTTCAGGGTCTTGGCAATCTTCTTATAGCCTTGGCCATCTTTATGTAGAGCAACAATTCTTTTTTTCAGATCCTGAGAAAGTTCTTTGCAATGAGGTGCCATGTTGAATTTCCAGTGACCAGTATGAGAGAGTGATAGGGATAACACCAAATTTAACACACCTGCTCCCCATTCACGCCTGAGACCTCATAACAACGAGTCACATGACAATGGGGAGGGAAAATGGCTAATTGGGCCCAATTTGGACATTTCCAATTAGTGGTGTACCTACTTTCGTTGCCAACGTTTTCGACATTAATGGCTGTGTATTGAGCTATTTTGAGGGGACAGCAAATTCACATACAAGCTGTACACTCACTGCTTTACATTGTAGCAAAGTGTAATTTCTTCAGTGTTGCCACATGAAAAGATATAATAAAATATTTACAAAAATCTGAGAGGGTTTACTCACTTTTGTGAGATACTGTATCTGCTATCTGAGGTCTGTGCATAGTTTATGGATAGAGCAGGGGGACACAGTGACCAGAAAGGGGGTGCAGGTAACAGGGGTACACACAGGGGGAAGTGTTGGGAGAGGGGGGAAAGAGGATATGTGTAGGGGGGTGCTTCTGGGGGGGGACTTGTGCTAGTTTGGGAGTGGGGGGATTTTAAACCCGACCCCCTCCAGCACAAGTCTTCTCCCCTCCAAAAGCCCCCCCCAGCACATATCCTCTTGCCTCTGCTCTCATCCCAGGGCCCCCTCTCTGTCCTCATCCCAGGACCCTCTCTCTGTTCTCATGCCAGGGCCCCATCTCTGTCCTCATCCCAGGACCCTCTCTCTGTTCTCATCCCAGGGTCCCCTCTCTGTCCTCATCCCAGGGTCCCCTATCTGTCCTCATCCCAGGGTCCCCTCTCTGTCCTCATCCCAAGGTCCCCTCTCTGTCCTCATCCCAGGATCCCCTCTCTGTCATCATGCCAGGGCCCCCTCTCTATCTTCATCCCAGGGCCCCATCTTTGTCTTCATCCCAGGACCCCGTCTCTGTCTTCATCCCAGGGCCCCCTCTCTGCTCTGATCCCAGGGCCCCCTCTCTGTCCTCATCCCAGGGCCCCCTCTCTGCCTTCATCCCAGGACTCCCTCTCTGCTCTCATCCCAGGACCCTCTCTCTGCTCTCATCCCAGGACCCCCTCTCTGTCCTCATCCAAGGGGTCCCTCTCTATCCTCATCCCATGGGTCCCTCTCTGTCTTCGCCCCAGGGGTCCCTCTCTGTCCTCATCCCAGGGGTCCCTCTCTGTCCTCATCCCAGGGGTCCCTCTCTGTTCTCATCACAGGGTCCTTTCTCTGGTCTCATCCCAGGGGTCCCTCTCTGCTCTCATTCCAGGGGTTCCTCTCTGTCCTCATCATAAGAGTCACTCTCTGTTCTCATCCTAGGGGTCCCCTAAAAACCAACTGGGGCTTTTTTACATTCACAGTTTGGGGGTGGTAAAACCTCATAGTTTAGCCCTGTTTTTATCCCCGCCCCACCCCAACCACACCCCCTTTAACTGCAAAGGCCAGGGGTGTACACATGTTGCAGCCACAGCAGGAATTATACACCCTGTCACGCTTGGCAGGGTGCCTGCCAAATGTGACCCATTCAAATGAATGGGGCTGCTCTGCAAAGGCTGTGCAACCTTGTGAAGTACAGCGACCAGGTGGTTAAAGCAAGAGATAAGGAGGCGTTGTATTGCCTCCTCATCACCTGCTTTAACCCCTTGGATACCACACTAGCATGCTGCAACTGCGTGCATTGCACATGGTTGCAGGGTGTTTGCAGAGTGGCCCTCTTCACTTGAATGAGTTGCAATCACCCAACAAAAGCAACAGGGGGTATAATTCCTGCCACAGCAAGTGCACATACTCAGCTGCTGCCTCTGCAGCTAAAGGTGGTAGGGATGAACATATGTAATGTGGGCAGTGTGGCTTGGGTGTGGCAGGGACACAGGGGGGCCCATGATCTCCTATTGCCCGGAGACCCCATGAGTTGCAAGTCTGCCCCTTCTTCTTCGATGCATTTGCTAGTCATTACTGGAATCTCAGTTTTCCTACAGATTTTTGATATATAAAACTTTACATTTTGGTTGACCTGAACCTTACTCCCTTTGTACCTTTTCTATTCTTTTGTATCTGTACTCCCTGTTTGTAAAAATCTAATGGTGCTTAAGGATTGGGAGTGCTTCAAGAATGGTGGTGGTTGGGGGTTACCCAACCTAGAGCTGGAGCTTAAAGCTAAACTCTAGGCAAATGTTAAAAAAAATCATATAATCCAGTTTTGCCCTCATTAGAACAAATTATTGACTGTATTATCGCTAAGAACTAGTGTTCATCTCAGTATATGCTAATCCCCTCCCTATCTGCTCTGCACATAGAGCCTTAAATGGATTTTCAGTAAATTAAGGACAGTCAAAAAATAAGCAGCCAGTGCTGGACTTTCTTTTTTAAAAGCCCAGAATACTTGTCAAAATTGACATGATTTTATTATAAAAAATGTTGATGAAAACTTATGTAAAAGACAGTTTGTAAACCTATAAACTTTAATATGGCATAAGAAGATTCAACAACCATTATATTTCTTTTATACATTGCCCCAGGAACCGGTTTGCCACCCATAAAGTAATGTACTGCTATTGTATGAGAAATTAAAGTTGTCTGTCAATGAAAAATAGATGTCCATAAACACTATGGATTTTCCCTGCATTAGAGATTAAGCCAACTACAGTGTTTTTGTAACATCCAATACAGCTTTGAACATTTATATTTAGTTACATTTGAAACACTGGACAGATGTTGTATGCTTTGCAACAACATTTTCAACAGCAGTGTGTTTAAAGAAAGACAAAGTTGACATTCTCTTGTCTTCTGAGTAGGAAGGCTTCCCATCACCCAAGGAAGAATATGATGAGCCCCAAAAATAAAAGCAGTATGGGAGAAAGACGATTTATCCATCTATTTGGCTTAGGAAGGAGTTCTTTCCAGTAAGGGTGGTTACACTGTGTAATGATTTACTGCATGGCACAGTGATAACAAAAACAATAAAATAATTTGAAAAAGGATTGGATGTGTTTTTTTTTTATTGCAACCTATCTAATCTAAAGTTGTAATTACTATAGGCTTTTAGAAAAATATACCATATGGCCAACCTTTCATGGACATTTTCCTAACTTATAAGTTCATGTGTTTCCAATGTTTCCACTTTAAGGGGGTATTCTCCCCACCAATCACTGATGTACCGTAATGCCATTTTCCCAATGACATAAATACATTTTTAGCAGGGGTTTCCTTGAAACTGAGAATTATTTTATGGGTTTCTCTAGGGTAAAAAGTTGGAGAAAGGCTGCCCTAGATTGGGTGCCATTATTTTAGATTAATGAACAGTAACTTAATGTGGGATTGGTCAGAATAGGAAGGAGGGCAGTTTAATGCCCATCAGAAGTCTCAGAAAATGGCCAGAAACGAGTCTATGGTGGACAGCACGGGTAGGGAGGTAAGCATTGCAGCTGATTTTAATCCAGTAGGGCTTTAATACTGTTGTTTACATAAGCAATGTTTTCTAAGGTCGTGAGAGTAATATTTAGTGATGCCACCAATGGCCAAAGGTCTGTGCTGCCAATAGGCGCTTTATTTTCGAACAGTTGAAAGTGACAGCTGGATTGTGATTGGTGGCTAATGGCTACAAAGGAATGTCCTGTAATTTTAAACATCAGCATTTTGTGTAGTATGTAATAGGATTATATGCATGAATTACAGTTGTCCTGATACATTTCTAAAGCTTTCATTTTTCCTTTGCCTTTGCAGCACTGTCACAGATGGATTCACAAATATCCAAAAATGCCGGCTAGTTATAGTGACAAATTTTCAGATGTTTATCTCTGAAATGGTATTATTAAATTGTGGAGCAGTTTTGTTAAAGGGATATTCTACCTCTGAACCTGCTTTTTTTATTCCTTTTACAAAAGGAATAAAATATCAAGTTTTGATCCTGGAATCCTGATTATAAGTTAAGTCAATCGGCGAACAGATAATACTAGCCAGAATATAATGAAACCATGCTTAGGTCAAGAATAACCTTGGCACTGTATTTTATATTATCCCTTGCAGCCAGATCCAGCAAGCCACTATGTTGCTTCTGGGTAGGCTCCTTCAGTCATGCCACAATGTAAATGTGGGTAACGATTTAATAGGCACCGTGGGCTACCCATTCAGCAGGATTACATACAGAATGTTATGCAAATAATGTCTGCCCGTTGAACCTTTGAATGAAACCTAAGTTGATACAGATGAAGAAAGTGTATAAAGTGTAGTCCATTTATACATGAAAGTGGAACTGAACTCAAAAAGATAAAGTAGGATTAAACCCTCAGCATTTTTAGTAAGCACAATAAAATAAACATTCCCCCCCAATAAACTATATGTTTAGATTCTTACCCCACACTTGCAACGTACAGGTTTCAAAGTTTTCAATTTAACTTAAAGTTAATTTTCTTTAGAAAGCAGCCACAGCTTGGGTAGAAAAGCCTATCCCTTGCCAGTCTGCTGTTGACAAGGACCTTTGCTGTCTGTATGGAAGCAGTGGTCTCTACTGTAACACGCCACCTGCTGTGTCTGAGTGATAGCCCTGTAATCTGCAAAGCTCATATTCCCTGCTAACTGAAGTGCTCTAGCTCTAACACACTGGAGGGGAAAGGGGAATTCTGCATTTAAAGCGGAGTTCCACCCTAAAGTGGAACTTCCGCTGGTTGGATTCCCCCCCCCCCCACTCAGGTGTCACATTTGGCACCTTTCGGGGGGGAGGGGGAAGAGGACACAGGTGTCCTTTTCCACACATCCGGGAGCTCTGGCCAGCGGGCACCGCTGCTGACGTCAGCAGCCTGGCTCCCTCCTCCCTGCTCGCTCTGCTTCTGGCCGCCTGGCCAATAGCAGAGCGCGGCAGAGCATCGCGCATGCGTGGTAAGGTGCCCGGCGTGAAGCTGTACTGCTTACACGTCCGGGTTCCCTTACCCGCGATGGAGGCGGCTGCACCCGTCCCCCGATCCGAAGATCGGCGGCGGGTGCCGACATCGCTGGACTCCAGGACAGGTAAGTGTCCTATTATTAAAAGTCAGCAGCTACTGTATGTGTAGCTGCTGACTTTTAATTTTTTTTTATCCCCTCGGACCTCCGCTTTAAGTGATTGTAAAGGTTCTAATAAAAAAAAAAGAAATAAAAACATAACGATCACATCATACTTGCTTTGCATAATGGTTTTGCACAGAGCAGCCCATATCCTCCTCTTCTCGGGTCCACCACTGGCACTCCAGGCCTCGCCGCCTGCTCCCTCCTTACAGGCTATGATTGACAGCAGTGGGAGCCATTGGCTCCCGCTGCTAGGTCTCAGCCAATGAGGAGGGAGAGCTTCTGCTCTCCTATACATTGCTGGATCAGGATCGGGCTCAGGTGAGTATATAGAATGCATGAAGGTAAAAAACCTTCAGGCTTTAGAACCACTTAAGGAAAAAGGTGCACCTGCCAATCGGAGGAACCACAGCATGTTGGTGAAGGAGCAGGTATTGCATGTTGTGGTGTTTCCAGACACTGACCACCACAAATGCTTTTGAGTAAGTCTAAAGTGTACATTGTTTTTTCATTTTGGATAAAGAAAACTCCAGCCAGGCTTTATCTTTACCCTCTGTGTTGCATCAGCGAGTTCTCCCCTCACTTCCTGTTCACACAAGACAATTGAAAACACATTTTTCTCCTAATAATTTCAGAAAAAAAAAGTTTCTCCATTTGGAGATTTTCCATCTAGTCATCTTCTGGTGACACTTCAAGATTTTGAATTTCAATTACGTTGGTGACCTGACCAACAGAGAGATTGGCTCAATGCATGAAGGTAAACAATGGTTCCATGCGCGCTAGAGTTTTTCATAAGCTCACAAAAAGCTAGAGAAAAACGCTGGATGAAAAATGCTGATAATAGGAGCATTAGCATTTTATTAGTTTTTGCAGTACACCAAGAAAAAAAAAAAGCCCAAAAAACTGAGCATTTTAGTAGAACTTAGAATCAGGAGCATTTAGCATTTTCTTTTGCTGGAAAAATGCTCCAAAAAAACTCTACAAAAAGATTTTTTTCTGCTTTCTAATGCTGAAGTTTAAAAAATGCTGATAGCCTAAAGTAGTGTGCATGGACACGTAGGATAACACTATTTAGCTTCTAGGAGCAGAAAAAAATGCTAATAACAGCTTCTAGGAGCTTAAAAAAGGCTGGTGTGCATCATTGTGCAGCTCCCCACTCAGCCACCCCCCCCAATATTTTCCTAAGCCCGAGCTCGATCCAGCAATGTGCACACGAGCTAAGGCTCTCCCAGGTCTTTCCCTCTTGATTGGCTGAGATACAGCAGCAGGAGCCGTTGGTTCCCACTGTTCTCAATCACAGCCAGGGAGGCGGGATCGGGGCTAAGGCATGCTGTCTGTGTCTTATGGACACAGAGAGCAGGCTCAGGAGCGAGCATGCACAAGTGCCCCCATAGCAAGTAGCTTGCTATGGGGGCACTTAGCATGGGAGAGTGGCCCAGAGCACAGGTGGGGGACCTGAGAAGAGGAGGATCAGGGCTGCTCTGTGCAAAACCGTTGCACAAAGCAGATAAGTATAACATGTTTGTTATTTTTTTTAAATGTTTCCTTTATAATCAATTTAAGAGATTACACACATTTCTTTTGACTTTATGTTGCACCCCCTGGACAGGAAGCAAAGGGAAATCTGTCCAACAGGACACAGATAAGAAAAAATAATTAAAAGGAGTTTTAATCCTTCTTTACTTTACTTTTTTTTAATTCTTTTATTTATCAGAAATAGTCATCGCACAGAGGCATATAAAACATAATGAACAGGAACATAGGGTAATCTCAGTGCATAGAGAAGAGAACATAGGCAATGCCCAAGGCACTGTGACAATGTAAAGCATAACGGGACATTTCAGCATCTGTAAATATACAAAACTTAACCATGAGAGGGTAAAATCATCTCTACTATACGTTTATAATAATTTGGGCTACGCATTTATTTTAAATCTAAATTTTAAATCTGTGTAATAACCCAGCACAAGACTTACCCCTGTTTAAAAGCTTCCTAAAGTCAAAGTGTTACTAAACCCAGCACCCTGCATTCGCTATATCTGGTCTCCCACAGTACATAGAACCTGGAAATGCAATTATTTTAGTAAATATAAACTGCTAAATACCAGCGGCGGCCCATTCACACGGGGCACAGGGGGTGCCTCCCTAATCTATGCGCCCTGGCCCCTAAATTTTTTTTTTGAAGCACGCGATTAGAGCCTGAGGTGCTAGTTGGCTTCAAAAATTGGTGGACTCGGGGCGCAGAGCACTGTGCCCTGAGCCTATCCACTTGTGTGACAATAGCGAATTAATATTCGCTATTGCCTTCCTGATTCTCCTCCTGGCCAATCAGGAATCAGCTCCTGAGACCCGATTGGCCAGGGAGTCTAAGGACTCCCAATCATGTCTCAGGACACACTTCCTGTTCAACCCGAAGGAGAACAGAGAGGAGAATGGCCCGGCTCTTCATTTCCCCCGCTGCCTCCTATGTTAAGGCTCGTCTCTGCCACTGCCTTCTAGCCTGTCTAACACCCGGGGGCGGTGTCATTGGTGTGCTGGCAGTGTGCTGCCCTCCCACCTATCGTTTTTCTCCCGCTGGGGGGGGGGTTTGCTTGGCAGTGATCGCCGCCTTCCCGTCTGTTCAGGGGGTGGATTGGGTGGCATTAGTTTGCCACCCCCCCAAATATTTAGTACCAGCCTCCACTGCTAAATACCTTCATCAGCAGTATATATCAATCTTGTGACTTCTATCAGTGCCTGGTTAAAGCTTGTAGGAGGAGTTTTCATTCTTCTCCAACTGTCCTATGAAGCTGCAGGACCCCTGACTCTCTGTCTGGACAGTGCTGATTGACCCTGTGCCGATCACATGCACCCTCCCAAGAAAAAAAAACTCTCTAGCAATACATCTCAAACTGAGCATGTGCAAAGTGACTCCAAAGGCTCTGTGCTATCAGCAGATGGATTGGAGACAGTGGAAGAAGGGGAGGATCAGAGAAGACTGTATCAAACAGCCTTTTTACACAATGTGCGCGAGTGAGCATAACAAGCATGCATTACTGCATATACAAGTTTGAGCGGAAGACAAAGATGGACTGGTACCGTTCATAGCTGCCTAGTGGTAAGTTACTGTGTGGCAGGTGTAGAGGGAATTGCTTCCAATGGGTTGTACCCCAATTGTAGGTGGTAAGTGATAGACTCCATTGGGGTCTAGGGCTGCTACCTTTCTAATAACAACAATAGAGGTGTTACCACAGTGAATACTTTGGGTGATTGGAGAGGAGTGCCCGATGTTCAAAAAGAGAAAAGGTCTGACTTGATGAATTTTATAGTTATTTATTGGAGATTAGGGTAAACAATTAGAGCCAACGCGATTCAGGGGAATTGCCTCCCCCTTCTTCAGGGCTAGTATATAGCGAAAACCAAGTAAAACCCATATAGTAAAAACCATTAACTAGGCCATAGGATACATACAAGGTGCAAAAAGAAACGGGGAGGTTATGTTGGTGCCACGCTGATGGTGTAATGTATCGGTGTATGGTGGATAGAGCTGCAGCCCATACTGTTGTCCCCCTAGTGGGGGATAAGAATATGAAGAAATAAAAGCAGGAGTAGGTGTGGCGCTGTTCTGTTGTGAACTGGTACTAATAACATAAGGTGCTTCTATAGATGAGTAATTATAGTGCATACAATATTCAGCTTAAAGCAGGTATCTAAACCAGTGTTAATACACTTGTTGGGAGCTGTGTTTTAGGAGTGATAGAGACATCAGCACGCTGGATTGTTGCCTGCTGGTAAAAGATCCTTTCTGGTTCATCACACCTCAACAAAACCTGCAACAACGACTTCAAACCAAAAGTTGAATCAACAACCAAAGTCTGCCCATTGTGTTCACATCACAGACCTACCTGGATGAAGATCCGGGGAAGCTGTTTTCTTTTCTGCTGAAAAGTCTTTGAAGATTAAACAAGGAGGAAATCCTTTGTGGGAGATGTCAACTGCGGCTCCTCTCCTGACACCAGGGGAGGGCTGGCAGCCGTAGGCCTGGGGGGCAAGTCCAGTCAAGTGGCCCATTGAACCACCGAATCAGCTCACCATCCATGCCCACCCAATGGGCCTAGTGGGATCCATGGTAGGGCCGGCCCTGGGCGCCTCCCCTTTGACTGCAGTTAGTTGGTGGCTGCGCCCCTGGGCCCTATTTCCTTCCTCCACAAGAAAAAAAAGTGTGAGCGGGCAGCAGCCATCGGCCATTTTAAATGTAAGTTAGGGTGGCCTGGGGGGCAATTGCACCCTACCCCCTGGGCCAGCCCTCCCCTGCCTGATACCACCAAGCCGGACTGCAAGGTCCAGGTTGGTCCCGCTGCACAGTGGCGTAGGACTGTGAACGCGTTGTACACCGCAGAGGGGTGAAATTATCTGGTAAGCACACATCTATCCATCTATTAACACCCAAGCACTATGGAACACCAATTGTTTTTCCAAGGATTGCCTTGCACCACAAGAGGGAGCAATTAAAGAAGAGCACAAGTCACTTCACCACCATTACTGAATTTTATGAACTTTCAATACTTTACCTGCATATATATTTGGAGAAGTTTATCAACGCTGGTTTAGATACGTGATTTATGCCGATTATTTTATGCACTATGTTTACTTAAGGAAGAGCACAAGTCACTTTATCACTACTACTGAACTTTTATGGACTTTTACCTGCACATATATTTTTGAGAAGTGTATCAACACTGGTTTAGATGCCTGGTTTAAGCTGAATATTGTATGCACTATAATTACTCATGTATAGAGGATCCTTATGTTATTAGTACCACTTCACAACAAAACAGCGCCACACCTACTCCTGCTTTTATTTGTTCAAAGTGCATAAAGAAAAAACATCTGTGTAGTTAAAAATAATTTCAACATAAATTAAAATCCACAGTTAGTCTTTAGAATCCTATTGTGATTGGTATATACAATGAAAGCATATCCACATTAAATTTTAAATGATAGAAGATGAAAAGCAGTTGGCACAAAAAACAACAAAAAAAAGAACCACTAGATATTCACTTTAAAAAACAAATGACAAGTCATCATTAATAAATAATAAAAGCAATGTACAGTATGTAAATATTATAGACTTGTCCAAACCAGTTGGGCATTACAATGTAATAAGTATTAATGTACATTAATGACATGCCGTGTGAATATGATGGATGTATAAAAAATTTAAAAAATGTCCAAACCTATTCCTTATCATCAAGTTCTATAGACATGGAGCATACCTAATAAAATGTTTAGAAGAAGATAAAATAAATTATCAATGCGACTATTCATTGTAACCTGTGTCCACTAACTAGATAAGTGATCAAAATATCAAAAAAATACTTAAAATTGATGGAAGTGTTTCTGTTTGCTTAACCACTTCCTGACCAGGCAATTTTTTGCGATATGGCACTGCGTTACTTTAACAATTGCGCGGGCGACACCATACCCAAATAAAATGCATGTCCTTTTTTCCCCACAAATAGAGCCTTCTTTTGGTGGTATTTGATTTTTTTTTTTTTGCTATAAACAAAAAAACTATATTTTTTACCTTTTGCTATAATACATATCCAAAAAAAAAAATAAAAAAAAATGTATTCATCAGTTTAGGCTAATATGTATTCTTCTACATATTTTTGGTAAACAAATTCCAATAGGTGTATATTGATTGGTTTGCGCAAAAGTTATAGCATCTACATCTACTGGTATAGATTTATGGACTTTTTCTTTTTTTAAATGTTTTTACTGGTAATGGCAGTGATCCGTGATTTTTAGTGGGGCTGCAACATTGCTGCAGACAAATCTGACCCTAAATAACACTTTTTGGGAACCAGTGACATAAATACAGTGATCAGTGCTATAAAAATGCACTGATCACTGTATAAATGACACTGGCAGGGAAGTGGTTAGCACCAGGGGCGATCAAGGGTTAAGTGTGTCCTAGGGAGGTGCTTTCTAGCTGAAGGGGGAGTGGACTGACTGGGCATACAGAGAGATTGCTGTTCCTGATGAATAGGAACAGATGATCTCTATTTACTCCCCTGTCAGAACGGGAAGCCACCTTGTTTACATAGGCAGATCCCCGTTCTGCCTATGTGTAACGCAATTGCGGGTGGCCACTGGCCACGCAAATCAGCTCCAGGGGTGCATATGCCCACTGTATCTATTACACAAATCGCCGTACTGGTGCCGTGATTGACGCAGTAGGGTCGCCTTGCCACAGTATATCTGCGGTGGGCGGTCTTAAAGTGGTTAAGGGCCCTAAAAATGAATGTGGTCAGTGGTTATATCTGTAAAAGAGAGATTAAGAACCCTTTCACACTGAGGCAGTTTTCAGGTGTTTTAGCACTATAAATAGCAGCTGTAAAGCGCCTGAAAACTTCCTCCCATGCCGCCCGAGTGTGAAAGCCTAAGTGCTTTCATACTGGGGCAGAGCACTTGCGGGACGGGGAAAAAAAGCCCTGCAAGCAGTATCTTTGGGGCAGGTTGGAAGCCTGTATACAACGCTCCCAAACTCGCCCGGCCCATTGGAATGAATGGGCAGCGCTTATGAAGCACCTGAAAAGCACTTTCGGAAGCGCCGCAACACTTGGGGGTTAAAAGCTCCCCGCTAGAGCTGAAAAGCACCGCTTAAACAGCGGTAAAGTGCCACTAAAACGAGCGGCGCTTTACCGCTGATGCGGCCTCAGTGTGAAAGGGGTCTTAATGAACAGGGCTATGAAACTTACTGCATATACATACTGATTTTACTGTTGTGGGTTTAGTAACATTTTAAGACTGGTCACTGCTGCCCCTCTCCCTTTGTGTAGGGCGACTGGTCTTGTCCCCGCCCCCTCCTGTAGTCTTCTACAGGTGGCTTGTAGTGGGTGGAGCCTGCTGGGTCCCTCCCACACATATGATCACTGTAGAAGCTACGCACAGCACAGTGATAATGTCAAAAAAAGCAAGGAGAGGCACCTCTAAGTGCAATAGGCAGACACACAGTTTATTAAAAAGATTATAAACACTCACATGGTGAATGATAATAAACAGCACAACTGTAATCCAACAAGAGGAACAGAGCCAATCATAGATCCACGATAGGTGAAGATGGTATGCCGCTGTATAGTCCTCCGTCCCACACAGCCGTGTGATGGATAATAGCTGGCTGTTAGGCAGTGTGGAAGCGAGGTGGGGAACACAGCTCCAGCTAGTCGCGGGATGATGGCGTCATACGATGAGACGCATTTCCTTAGCGCGCAGGATCTTGCTGCCTGACGAAGTAGCGCAGGACTCCCACAACATTGGTGCCTGCACGCTAAGAAAATGCGTTGCATCGCTAGTGACACCATCAGTGTCACTAGCAGTGACTCCCTGTCTTAATCATTGACATACTGGACTGTATGTAAGAACTCATGATTATTTTCTTTGCATACCCTTGACTTTTTGAAATTATGTCATGTTATGGTTGTAGGTAGTCTCTTACCTTCAGCACTCCCCTCCCCCCCCTCTATAGGGGGGTCTCCTCTCCAGGTAGGGCCGTAAATACCATAGGATTTTGCGCCTTATACTTGTCTTCTACAGTGATAATGTCCCTTCTACTTTTACAAATAATATCTGGGTTTGAAAAGGTGTTTGATGCACATAAAAAGGATGTACTGTATATCCTTTGTGGCTATTAAGAAATATTTTAGATACATGTTTTAGTGCCTTGTTCTTTAACCACTTCAGCCCCGGAAGGATTTCACACGTTAGGACCAGTGCACTTTTTGCGATTCGGCACTGCGTCGCTTTAACTGACAATTGCGCGGTCGTGCGTTGTTGTACCCAAACGAAATTTGCGTACTTTTTTCCCACAAATAGAGCTTTCTTTTGGTGGTATTTGATCATCGCTGTGTCATTTCTGATCGCCGCTATAAACAAAAGAAGAGCAACAATTTTGCAAAAAAACCCAAATTTCTTACTTTTTGCTAAAATACAAATCCAAAAAAAAATACAAAAAAACATTTTTTTTCATCGGTTTTGGCCGATTTATATTGTTCCTCATATTTGTGATAAAAAAAATTGGCGTTTATTGATTGGTTTGTGCAAAAGTGGCCACGTTTACGGATGATGAGAATTCATTTCTGGGGTTTTTATTTTTTTTTAATTTTTTACTAGTAATGGCGGCGATCTGCGATTTTTAGCGGTACTGTGATATTGGGGCAGACATGTCGGACCATTTTGAATCTTTTTTGGGACCATTGGCATTTATACAGCGATCAGTGCTATAAAAATGCACTGATTACTGTGTAAATGCCATTGGCAGTGAAGGGGTTAACCTGCAGGGGGCGCTCTAAGGGTTAACTGTGTTCCCTGGGCGTGTTCTAAGTGTGTGTGGGCTGCCCTAGCAGGGGAAGGGAAGTGATCACAGCCTCCATGTACAGGAAGGCTGTGATCACAGCCCTTCCCCCTCTCACAGAACGGAGGTCCGTGTTTACGTGCACCTCCGGCGGCGCACGCGCGCTCACAGTGCACGATTTCGCAGCCGCCGTCGTATGACGGTCGGCAAGTGGTTAAGTTTTAAATGTTTTGCATTTCAGTCAACCGTGAGAGTCCTTTAGGAAGTCGTTGTAATAAAGGTAAGAAATCTCCTTCATAGTCATCCACAGGAATAGGAGAATAGATTGTGTTGTATAAGCAAATTTTATAGCAAGTAATTCTGAATAGCAAAGTTGCTTTTAATTATTAAATACAGCATTATTGCTTTATATATCGGCAGCTTCTTGTTTTTCTGCATCATCCCTTAAACAGATCTCCATGCCAAGTACATTTTTATTTGATTTTCCAGGCATATTTTTTTGTGCTACATTGTGATCAATTTGGCTTGTTACTGTTTTACTGCTACAATCCGATAGCTGTCATCACTCTTGCTTAGGCTTTTTTTTAACGCGTACCAATATATATTGCGAGATTATATTACTCACAGCCCTGTCTTACCTGTTCTATAAACTCAGTAATATGAATTATGAATTGAGGGCTTCTAGGTCAGATTTGTGTTTTATTATTTATTGTGTCCCTAAAGTTTTGTCACTTTTTGTCAAATACAAATACAGTTTATATGTTTGCATTCTGGTTTCTTCTCTGTGTACCTTTAAAACCTTTTGAAAGTAAACTTATCCTTAAAGTGGAAAAAAGATTCTATTCAAGTATGTATCCTTAACTCAAAGACAATCTTCTATTGCTCTTCCAAAATCCTTTGTTTTTGCTCCTGTGATCTGATGTTCCTGTTATAGGGAGGTTACATTCATTCTCCATGGTCCCACTGTATTTAGGAACACTGCCATCCTCTCAGCCATGCAGGACGCCAGCCTTTAAATGCACATGGCCTTTAATGGCATCCCAGTCTTTGTCCATAGGGTTCAATATTGAGTTGGCCCACCCTTTGCAGCTATAACAGCTTTAACTTTTCTGGGAAAGTTGTCCACAAGGTTTAGGAGTGTCTATAGGAATGTTTGACTATTCTTCCAGAAGCGCATTTGTGAGGTCAGGCACAGATGTGGACAAGAAGGCCTGGCTCGCAGTCTCCATAGAACATAGAAAAGTGACGGCAGAAAAAGACTGAGTAGTCCATCGAGTCTGCCCATTTTTATTTGTTTTTTTTTTTTGTTTTTTTCACATTAACCTTGTTGTCTGACTATAGATTTATGTTTATCCCAAGCATGTTTGAATCCATTTACTGTTGACTGTCTCACAACCTCTGTTGGTAGTTTATTTCAATCATCAACCACCCTTTCAGTAAAATAATACTTTCTAAGATTAGTTTTGAACTTCCCTCCAGTTAGTTTGAGGTCCCCGTGTTCTTGATTTTGATTTCCTATTGAAAAGACTGCCCTCCTCAACCTTATTCACCCCCTTGATGTATTTAAAGGTTTCAATCATGTCTTCTCTCCCTTCTTTCCTCCAGACTGTACATATTAAGTTCCTGAAGTCGCTCTTGGTATGTTTTATCTCCCAGACCTTTCACCATTTTTGTTACCTGTCTCTGAACTCGTTCTATCTTATCAATATATTTTTGTAAGTGAGGTCTCCAGAACTGGACACAGTATTCTAAGTGAGGTCTCACTAAAGATCTATATAGAGGAATCAGAACCTCCTTCCTTCTGCTGGCGATCCCTCCACTGATTCATTCCAGAATTCTATTTGCTTTTCCCACTGCCTGGTCACACTGTTTGCTCATTTTGCAATCATCTGAAATAAGCATCCCAAATCTTTCTTCTGTAGTGCTGGCTAACACTGTACCCCCAATGCTATACTCTCTAAGGGGATTCTTTTTCTGCTCTTATTCATCCCAAATGTGTTCTATCAGGTTGAGATCAAGACTCTGTACAGGCCAGTCAAGTTCCTCCACCCCAAACTCACTCATCCATGTCTTTATGGACCTTGTTTTGTGCACTGGTTCACAGTCATGTTGGAACAGGAAGGGTCCATCCCCAAACTATTCCCATAAAATTGTCCAAAATGTCTTGGTATGCTGACGCCTTAAGAGTTCCCTTCACTGGAACTAAAGGGCCAAGCCCAACCTCTAAAAAACAAGCCCACACTATAATCCCCCATCCACCAAATGATTGGACAAGCAAGTAAACAAGGCAGAGTTCTGTTCTGACGGGGAAAGGGATGGATTTTGTGTTCCTGCAAAGCAGGGACAAAAATCCATCCCTTCCCCTAGTAATAGCAGCACACACAGGACACAAAAACACTGGCTAGGGACTCATTTAACCCTTTGATCGCCCTAGATATTTAACCCCTTCCCAGCCATTGTTATTAGTGCATATTTTTAGCACTGATCACTGAATTAGTGCCACTGGTTGCTGCAAAGTGTCAATTAGTGTCTGATTCTCCGCCACAATATCGCAACCCTGCTATAAGTCGCTGATCGCAGCCATTACTAGTATAAAAAAAAATCCCATAAATATATACATATATATATGTATATATATATATATATATATATATATATATAATGCAATGACTTTAGTGTATACTATATACAGCCAATTCAGTGTATAGTATATAGCGTCCGTTCAGGCAGTGAAAGAATAGATATACAGTCTAATATATATACACACCGTATTGAGTGTACACTATATATCAGTGCATTATAGTGCATTCGGGGGTGCACATACATTATATAGTACACTTGATGTGGTGTCTTAGAATATATACAGTCTAGTATATATATATATATACACACAGTGTATCGAGTGTACACTATATATCAGTGCATTCGGGGGTGTACATACGGTATATAGTACACTTAACGTGGTGTCTTAAAATATATACAGTCTAGTATATATATATATATACACACAGTGTATTGAGTGTACACTATATATCAGTGCATTCGGGGGTGTACATACGGCATATAGTACACTTAAAATATATACAATCTAGTATATATATATATATATATATACATATATATATACACACAGTGTATTGAGTGTACACCATATATCAGTGCATTCGGGGGTGTGCGTACGGTATATAGTACACTTGTCGTGGTGTATTAAAATATATAGTCTACTATATATATATGTATATACACAGTGCATTGAGTGTACACTATATATTAGTGCATTTGGGGGTGTACGGTATATAATACAGTGTAGTGCAGTGTTCCCCATCATGTCAGGAAGGCCACAAAGGAGAGGCAGACGCTCCCAGGCCACTAAAAGAGGGCAAGCAGCCTCTGTGTCTTCAGTGAAAAGTGGTGGTGGCGGGCATGGTGCATCCTCTGTCCTTTTTTTTCCTGCTGCTGGCCGTGCTATTCAGCCACAACATGCAGAAGGGTTGGTGGAGTGGATAACTAAGCCGTCCTCAACCTCTGTCACCCAGGCTCATACAAGTTTGCCTTCCAACACAGCTGGCAAAGTGGCCTATTCCACCAGATCCTTGTCCACAGTTACTCCTGCTGTAGCCCCACCATCATGCTGATGGAGGATGCCTAGCAATTTGAAGGCTCTGATGGTTCCCAGGTTGAGGAAGGAAGTAGCGTGAGCCTAGAGACAGGGGGTGCCATAGAAGCACAAAAAACTAGCAGTCATGTTCCCCTAGCTTTGCAAGTTTGCTCCAGTGACGAGGAGGGAAGAGATGATGAGGACACAGACTGTACTTGGGTGCCTGAGAGAAGAGAGTAGGAAAGTGAGGAGGAGGAGGCACAACTCCAACGAGGCAGGATGTCCTCCAGGGGCCAGCTTAAGGGCAGCCACCCAATTGCATCAGACCACAGAGCTCCACAGGTGCAGGGCACTGCTGGCTCCCCACTGACTTTCAAAAATTCTTTGGTGTGGGCATTTTTCAACTCTTGTGCAGAGATCGCACCATTTCCATTTGCAATCTATGTCTGAAGCGGGTCAAGCGAGGCCAGAACTCCAGCCACTTGGGCACTACTGTCTTGACAAGACATATGACGACCAACCATGTAGTCTGTTGGCACCAGCACCTGAAAAACCCACACCAGAAAACAAGGCAGACTTCTCCTTGCTCCTTATCTAGGATCTTAACCCCTTATATACCTCCAGTCCTCTCCAAAACCTGCACTGAGAGGAATGAAGGTCTAGCAATGTCTGCCACAAGTACTTGCAGCCAATCTGCTAGCAGTACACCACCAGGTGAATTAAGCAGACAAATATCCCTACCTCAGTTGCTGAACCGTAAAAAAAAATACTGTCCCAGCCACCCACATGCTCAGTGTCTTAATGCTAGCTTGGCCAAATTGCTAGCACTCCAACTGCTGCCTTTTCAGCTGGTAGACTCTGCCCCCTTTCATGAATTTGTGGAATGTGCTGTCCCACAGTGGCAGGTTCCCAAAAGAAATTTATTTTCACGTAAGGCCATTCCAGCTCTCTACCATCATGTGGAAGGCAATGTTTTGGCCTCGTTGGACAGGGCGATCAGCAGCAGGCTTCATATTAACGTTGACTCATGGTCCAGCTAGCTAGGTCAGGGACGTTACCTTCCTTCATGGCACACTGGGTAACTCTACTGGCAGCTGAGAAGGATGCAGAACAAGTTTCAGTGTTGGAGCTAGTCCCGCCACCACGCCTCCAAAAAGCTGGTGGGGATTTTGCCACATCCTCCTCCTCCACCCCCTCCTCTTCTTCTACCTCTGTGGCCTCTTCTGCAGAATTGTCCTCTGAACCTGCAGTGCTCCCTAAGCGTTCAAGGGGCTATGCAAGCAGTCAGACTAAAAGATGCCATACGGTGCTTGAGTTAGTCTGTTTTGGGGACAGGAGCCACACTGGGGCAGAGATTCTGTCAGCTCTGTGAGGGAAGGCTCAGAGGTGGTTGACACCATGGCAGCTTGAGCCAGGAATGGTTGTATGCGACAATGGCACCAACCTTCTCTCTGCCCTCCGACAGGGACACTTGACACATGTTCCATGCTTGGCACACCTCTTGAATTTGGTGGTGTAGCATTTCTTGACCAGGTACCCAGGCTTACCAGACATCCTGAGGCACACCAGAAAATTCTGTGGTCATTTCCGGCATTTATACAATGCCAGTGCCCGGCTAGCTGACATTCAGCAGGAATTCAACCTGCCCACCAACCGCCTCATTTGTGAATAGCCCACCAGGTGGAACTCAACATTGGTAATGCTGCATCGGCTGCACGCACAGCAGAGGTTCATCAATGTGTACCTCTGGGAGCGTGGCACCAGGACAGGCTCAGAGGAACTTGGCTTCTTTTTGCCACCTCAGTGGCTATTGATCAACGAAGCATGCACTGTCCTGTCACCATTTGAGGAGGCCACAAGGATGGTGAGCAGTGACAGTGCATGCATCAGTGACACTGTCCCTCTAATATTCCTTCTGGAGTACACGGTTTGTGGAATCATGGACAGGGCACATGAGGCAGAACAGCGGGTAGAAGAGGAGGACTTCCTTTCCTCTCAAGGCCCCCTTTATGCAGAGAGCATTCCTGCAGAGCCGCCAAACACACAGGAGGAGGATTATTGTGTCAGCATGGATGTGGAGGATAACACGCAGCAGTCTTCAAATGATCATGATTTTCAGTACCCAGAAACCCAAGGAGATGTACGTGGTTGGGAGGGGGTAGTGCCTGATAATGTCATCCTCAGTGACCCAGAGGACACTCATGCCTCCTCAAACTTACGCTGCATGGGCTCTCTGGTTCTGAAAAGCCTGCAAAAAGACCCTAGGATTCGTGGTATCAAGGAGAGGGATCATTACTGGCTGGCAACCCTTCTTGATCCACCTTACAAGGGTAAAGTTTCAGAGCTCATCCTGCCTGTGCAAAGCGAGCAGAGGATGAAACATCTTCAGGATACCTTGAAGAAAGGTTTGTGCAATGCCTTTCCAGACCCTGGGAGTTTACCATATCCTGGTGCTGGACAACATGTTTCTGAAGTTTCAGACTTTCAGAGGCAGAGGAGAAGGTGGCCGGCTGACCGATGCCTTTAAAAAATGTTTCAGTCCTCAGCACCCAGGCCAGATAGGTTCAAGCAACCATCGTCAGCGTCTGCATTATATGGTGCAGGAATATATAGGGGTAAGAGCAGACTTGGAGGTCTTTCCAACTGAGTTACTTGGTCTTGAGGATGGACCACTGGCCGGAACTTGCTGAATATGCAATTGAGCTACTGGCCTGTCCTGCATCCAGCGTGCTTTCTGAACGGACATTCAGTGCTGCTGGAGGGTTCGTAACCGATCAAAGAATGCGCCTGCCCACAGACTGGGTTTATAGGCTCACTTTTATAAAAATGAATCAGTCCTGGATCAGCAGTTATCAAGCCCCTGATGCTGATGCAACTGATTAAATTTGCTAGGGATCTGGGATCCCTTTAAGACTGCCACTGCTCCTATTCCTCCTGTCCATAATCCAGAATGATATTTTACATTTAGGACACCAGCAACACCCAAGACCCAAATTTTCTGCACCTGGTTTACAGGGGCATGTCATCACAATTTTT
The DNA here is from genome assembly GCA_018402905.1 of Glandirana rugosa. Taxonomy (NCBI): domain Eukaryota; kingdom Metazoa; phylum Chordata; class Amphibia; order Anura; family Ranidae; genus Glandirana; species Glandirana rugosa. The sequence continues at coordinate 64,564 of BLSH010506715.1, read as the reverse complement.
AACCAGTTCCCTACCGACGTATAGTAAAATGACGTCGACAGGGACTGGCCGTCGATCCGGGAGGACGTCATATGACGTCCTCCACTTCTCGCCGCTACTGCGGGCCCCCAGGGGCCCGCACAGCGGCGATCGCGGATCGCTCGTCTGCCAGGGGGTTGTGTCCCCCCCAGATCGGGGTAAAGAGCCAATAAAATTGCCTAGCTGCCGGTCAGGGACAGCTGCAGTAAAATGATATGCAGCCATCCCTTGACCAATTTTTAACACTACTGTACGGGGACATTTGGTCCACGTCTTTTAAACCCAGAACCCACAACGACCACAGGATTTACATTTTATAGTAAGACCTAATACCTGTCCTCCTTATCCTCGTCACCGTCAGAATTTCCCTAGGGTCTAGGGATCGTTTAAATTAGTCAACGTAGTCGTAGTCCCCGAACTA
>BLSH010506715.1:0-40386 GCA_018402905.1 Glandirana rugosa | reverse complement strand
GTCTACTGCTTAGAGGGACAGATTAGTGTTCTAAAATTTTCTTCTAGTTCGATAGGGTCAGGTTCCTGCTGTTGCTGTAAGGGACAGATTATTGTTCTAAAATCATTTTGCAGCCCTCTTGCACTTCCCAGGACTTTTTTACAGTAATTTTTGTGCCGAAAAGTTCGGGACCCGATTGACTTCAATGGGGTTCGGGGTAAAGTTCGGGTCAAGTTTGGTCCCGAACCTGGACTTTTTCCCGTAGTTCGGCGGAACCCACCGAACCTGAACATCCAGGTGTTCGCTCAACTCTATTGCCAAACCTATGCTGTCAAGATGTCTATTTGAAGTACATACCTTCCCGATGTGGATATTTCCAGTGCCTTGTGCTGCAAACTTGTCCTCCCTCTGTATTTGTCATTGTTCTTTGCCGTGTTGCCCTGCATAGTAGCTGGTTTTCATTTTTTCACACAAATAGAGCCTTCTTTTGGTGGTATTTGATTACCACTGTGTTTTTTATTTTTTGTGATATAAACAAAAAAAAAAGACAGAAAATTTGGAGTCCCTCTGTCCTGAGCACTGGTCTCTTCATTGCCCTCAGCACAAACAGAATTGTATTCTTGTGACGATGGGGTGAGTGGAATAAACCATATGAATAGTGTGTCGTATCCCATCTGGTGGAGGGAACACAGATCACAGAGTGGTTTTACGAGCACTGCTGGTGGGAGCCGTTAAGAAGTTATTTTTAAGAGACACTTATTTTGTTTATGAAATTCTTAAATATACATATTTTTATATCATTCATATTTTTGGGTTGCACTTTACATTTATAAACTTGAGCACATTATTTATTGTTGATTTAGTCACTTTTTGGAAAAAGTATATATTTTGATATTTTTTGCACTTATATAATTTTTTGGTCAGTAGAGAAGAGCGGCACGGTTTTCAATTGTTTTATATATAACACACGTATATGAAAGTTTAGTATGTGAGTGATTCACTTTAATTATTCACAGTAATTCTAATAATTGTACCATAGTTGCTAGCGAGGATTTATTCTCTTTGTTTAGCTATACAGTACATGAGCTTTGTTTGCTTCTTTGAAATGAATGGGCTACTCTATGCATGTAGGGAGAAAATGCACAAAAAAAAACCCAAGATGCTAGGTGTGAACCTAGCCATACAGTGCGGGGGCAGCCCAATTGCAAGGGAAGATTTTTTCTCTCTCTGTAGCTCTGCTTTGACACATTTCCTGTCTAGGGTGAAAACTCTACCCCTCCATCGATGCAGTATAGTGAGAGTCACCACCCTGGGATAGGAAGTGAGTTACTGGCAGGATCACTAGGTAAAAATAAACGACAAATAAAAAGAAAACTAGTGCAGCCACCACATCTGAGGACTGGTAACCTGCAATATGTTATTTTTCTTGACTCTAGATACACTTCAATATGGTAAAGCAATAATAAATGTAATTAAATTATGAAGCACCCTCTAGTGTGTGGTACTAGATGTAAGAGTAGGTAAAAGCATTTTCTGGCCATGGATAAATCTGAATCACTGAATTTGGGTCAGTCTTACTACAGGCCAGAGCTAGATGACTCATCCTGGCAACTCTCTGGTGCCTCTCAATTGTGTCTGGAAGGTTGGAGAACCTTCTAGAACTAGTGGGCGGAGGTTAGGAGGGGCTGCCTTAAATATTTATGGGCTCTTAGCCAATACCCAGAAATGGGCTGGCAGGGAAGTGGGATAACCCATAAATAGGGGCCATACCAGCAAGGGGAGTCGAGTGGAAGATGGAGAAGCTGTGCTGAGAGGAGAGGCTGTTAGTGACCCCTGCCGGGAAGGGGTTTTACCTAGGGCTGGGATCTCAGGAAAGCTGGCCTGGAAGGAACCCACCACAGGAGGCAGTTGGAGGGATGCATGCCGGAGAGGCAGCGGGAAGGAGCAAGCAGAGACAGTGAGTAGATCAGCACGGTGCAGGGACAAGACAAGGGGAAAGACTGTCAGCTGTAACAGTGCTTTCTTGAAGACCGCATGTGCCAAGTCTTCATCTAACCTTGCCCTGGGAGGTCTCCATGTTAGTGTGCCTGTTGGGCAGGACTGGGGTTAAGCCAGTAGGACTGGGAGGAAGATCAGTCAGGCGTGGCTGGTGGCAGCTAGGTGGGCTAGCATTCTGCAGGCAAGTGGAACTGGGATCAGTAGCCACAGGAACGCAGAGGGAGAGATGTTATGCTGTTCACTTCATCTGTGCTATTTGTCAAGGGACTGAGAGTTGCTTCCTGTAATGGGCCTTTGCTGAACTAGCAATAAAACTGCTAGTTTCATCAGGAGTGATCAGCAGGTTCTGTACATAGGAAACCAGGTTTGTGCAGATGGAAGGAAGAAGAGGACATTTTGTAAATAGGGAGGAAGTTGTCCCTGGTTCAGTGTTTTGAACATTTTCAAGTTTGATATTCCATAATTCCCTACCCCAACCAAGTAATCATGCCCTAATAAAAACAAGCCAAGAACTATGTTCTGAGTTGGAGTGAATGAGGGAAATTATATGTGACTGGCTGTGCAGCAGTGGGGACCTGGACATCAGCGACTCTTACAGGGGTAGTGCTAATAATATAATAAATGTGCTAATAATATAATAAATAAATATATATATATTATCTCACAAAAGTGAGTACACCCCCTCACATTTTTGTAAATATTTTATTATATCTTTTCATGTGACATCACTGAAGAAATGACACTTTGCTACAATGTAAAGTAGTGAGTGTACAGCTTGTGTAAAAGTGTAAATTTGCTGTCCCCTCAAAATAACTCAACACACAGCCATTAATGTCTAAACCACTGGCAACTAAAGTGAGTACACCTCTAAGTGAAAATGTCCTAATTGGGTCCAAAGTGTCAATATTTTTTGTGGCCACCATTATTTTCCAGTACTGCTTAACCCTCTTGGGCATGGAGTTCACCAGAGCTTCAGAAGTTGCCACTGGAGTCCTCTTCCACTCCTCCATGATGACATTGCGGAGCTGGTGGATGTTAGAGACCTTGCACTCCTCCACCGTCTGTTTGAGGATGCCCCACAGATGCTCAATATGGTTAAGGTCTGGGGACATGCTTGGCCAGTCCATCAACTTTACCCTCAGCTTCTTTAGCAAGGCAGTGATCACCTTGGAGGTGTGTTTGGGGTCGTTATGTTGGAATACTGCTCTGCGGCCCAGTCTCCGAAGGGAGTGGTTCATGCTCTGCTTCAGTATGTCACAGTACATGCTGGCATTTATGGTCCCTCAATTAACTTTAGCTCTCTAGTGCTGTCAGCACTCATGCAGCCCCAGACCATAACACTCCCACCACCATGCTTGACAGCAGGCAAGAGACACTTGTCTTTGTACTCCTCACTTGGTTGCCGCCACACACGCTTGACACCATCTGAAGCAAATAAGTTTATCTTGGTCTCATCAGACCACAGGAGATGGTTCCAGTAATGAAGGTCCTTGTATATAAAACAGATATATCCTGTGCTACCTTAATTACCATAAAGTGAAAAAAGATTGGGTGCTGGTGCTACAAAACAACTAAAACACTTAGCTGTGCATATGTGTATAAAAAATATAGCTCACTTCCCACTGAAAATATAAGTGATATAAATATTAAACAAACACAGTGTGCTTATACACAACTCGAACAATGTATCCAAATATTAGTCCATTGTTACTAATGCAATCATGAAATGAAAGATGGTAACAAAAGTTCAGTCCTCCTTTCCTGATTGGATAGGATGATGAAAGGCATGTAAAATCCCACTTTTAAAATTCATCCAGTGATAGATAGTACGAACAAAAAATGCAATATAATCTTCCAACATTCCTGGGATAACACAATATAAGTAGCTTAACCGGAGGTGTAGGATCTCAAATTATTGAGATCAAATGTGCTCAGACAACAGACTATCCAGCTTGGCAATCTCTCCTTAGATCTTGCTTCTATGGGAAACTTCCACTGATTGCTGCAGGCTGTGTCTTGTTTAGCAGAGGGTTTTGTAGAGCACGGATCCACTTATTCAGAGGCATCCCAGACTCCTAAGGTAAAAAACAGAGGCTTCATGGTGCAGTATATCCAAAATGTATTTATTAAAAACAAGGATCACTTACACTTAAGATCATGGAAAACAGTGAATTAAAACAGCTGCGGCTCCTAGCCAGCTAGCTGGTGTGTGATGAGGTACTGCTCCACCATACATGTTTCCCCCTACAAGGCATCAACTGGGACTGGAGACTGCTGTGGGATATCTCTGGATAAGTGGATCCGAGCTCTACAAGACACTCTGCTAAACAAGACACAACCAGCAGCAATCAGTGGAAGTTTCCCATAGAAGCAAGATCTATGGAAAGATTGCCAAGCTGGATAGTCTGTTGTCTGAGTGCATTTGATCTCTATAATTTGAGATCCTACACTTCTGCTAAGCTGCTTATATTGCTCAATCCATATCCTTGGTCTGCTTGTCTTCAGCAAACTGTTTGCGGGCTTTCTTATGCAATATTTTTAGAAGAGGCTTCCTTCTGGGATGAAAGCCATGCAGACCAAGTTGATGCAGTGTGCAACATTTGGTCTGAGCACTGACAGGCTGACTCCCCACCCCTTCAATCTCTGCAGAAATGCTGGCAGCACTCATACGTCTATTTCCCAACCGTATATGACGCTGAGCATGTCCACTCAACTTCTTTGGTCGACCATGGTGAGGCCTGTTCGGAATGGAATCTGTCCTGTTAAACCGCTGTATGGTCTTAGCCACTGTGCTGCAGCTCAGTTTTAGGGTCTTGGCAATCGTCTTATAGCCTAGGCCATATTTATGTAGAGCAACAATTCTTTTTTTCAGATCCTCAGAGAGTTCTTGGCAATGAGGTGCCATATTGAACTTCCAGTGACCAGTATGAGAGAGTGAGAGTGATAACACCAAATGTAACACACCTGCTCCCCATACACACCTGAGACTTTGTAACACTAATGAGTCATGCGACTCCAAGGAGGGAAAATGGCTAATTGGGCCCAATTTGGACATTTTTACTTAGGGGTGTACTCACTTTTGTTGCCAGTGGTTTAGACATTAATGGCTGTGTGTAGAGTTATTTTGAGGGAACGGCAAATTTACACTGTTATACAAGCTGTACACTCACTACTTTACATTGTAGCAAAGTGTCATTTCTTCAGTGTTGTCACATGAAAAGATAGAATAAAATATTTACAAAAATGTGAGGAGTATACTCACATTTGTGAGATACTGTGGATATAAAACATATTATATAACAACGCTGCTTGCATTAACAAACAAAAACCTACAAACATAAGGGCATTTGAAGCTCATCTTTGCAGCACTTAGTTCTTGTAGCCCATAGACTGTAAAATGAGAGTAGCGATTAAACCATTAATTTATTGATTAAATACATTAATTCAGCTTCTTAAAGTATTCTTCATGCCAACTTCAGCTGAAATGCTGAGCAACAGGAAAAAACACTCCACTTGCTAATTCACCAACAGTCTTCCACTTACTGAATTCAATTTAACAGTCTGGCTAGACTTTAGCGCAAGCGTTTCCATCATCTTTCTGTAAAAAGGACATAAAACTTCATCATCACTCCGGCGTAGAAACATAAGGTGGACGGACATGATTTTCGAGTCTTCATTTAAAATCCTTAACGGTCAGGTTCCCAGTGTTGGAAAGCTTTATTCCCAGAGCTGGGCCAGCACTATGTAATTGAGTTAAACTGCCTTTTATACGGAGACTGGGATTCAGAGGGACTATTCTCTGAAGCCTTTCAGCGGTATTAAAAAACATGAATTATGTACAGCAATCAATTAAAAAAACTGCAGATCTAGCAAGATGTCCGATTTTTACAGGAAAGCCAATACTTCCTATGGCTATGAACAGCCTCATTTTCTGTACTGTGGAGACCCTATTGTTTTGCAACAAACCTGTGGCTATAGTTCCAAATTAGATCCTATACTTCCTTTAGGTGACCTCTGCTCTAAAACTTTGTAGGGGAATTATGTAATGGAATCCATAAAAATTGTGAATTAATGCTTCAGAAAAATGTCACTTTGATGCTTGAGCCTATGGTCCGAAGAGCTTTAAAGCCAATGTCCAGACAAGCAGCTAATTACCTTATACAGTAAGTTTTAAATCTGTGTACCGCTGTTACTTGCCAAAGGATTTAAATTTCTGTCCATGGAGTACTGAGATTTAAACAGCCCTGCCAGAGAGCATAGCCACCACTTTTACTGGTACAGTTAGGGTCATGGTGATCTGTTGTATTGCATTTGGGTGCCTGATCACTTTTACAGACCCCTCTTACATTTACCCCCTGCCATGTCTCCCAGGCTCTGCTACCTCATCTGTGGGTAGAGGAGAGGGAGACCAGGGAATGTCCGTTCACTAATCTTGACAAGCTAGTAAGAACCTTGGGAGTGAAGATGATTTTGTCACTTTTGTTTGGGTTTATGCTGACACTTTCTCTGGCCGCTGTGGCCAGGGAAGAAAGTAATGGAGCACAATCTGTACTCCATTTACTTCAGCAAAATGCAGGGAAGACATCAGGGGTCTAATTTATGTTTGCCATTGTTTCACGGGCGCACGCTGTTTCTCTACTCTCTCTACTCCTATCAGCATGTTCCTTGTCAGAATAATTGCATACAACACAGAGGATTGGAAATGGCTGATATTAAGCCAAATTCAGTTGTTACACTGGTTGCAGATGTAGCACCCTTCTAGGTTTAGTGTAGGCTGCTAGGTACGTTTAGTTTGGCTCTGCTGAAATCAGTGGTTAGGGCAGCTCAGGTTTTCATAGGCTGCTGCTTTGCTAATTCCCCCTGTGTTCTGGAAATTTGTAGAACATGGAGGGAGGGCAGAGGCTGCAGCCTGAATATTTATGGGACTTCGGCCAATCCCTGGGGAGGTGTGCCCAGAAGGCGGGGGATAGCCCATAAATAGTCTGAAGCCTAAGTGCCAAAGGGGTCTGCAGTATGGTGGTGTAAGGCAGCATCCCAGTGTCCAGCTTGCTGGAGGAGACCCCTATTGAGGAGCCTTGTCCTCCTGGTAGCCAGTAGCTTAGATGGGGGGGGGCTAAATAAAGAACATCCAAGGGGTCAGGAGAAATCTTGTTGGAGGAAAGCCGGAAAGGAAGCTGTGGGAGAGAGTCTAGAGGCTAAGTGAGTCTTCACTCATGGGGAAAGAACCTGGGGAATATCTGCAGGAGGCAGCCAATTATCTTGTGGCCAAGTGAGTACAAGGCCCCAGTGCTGCAAGAGTGATTGAGTGGTTCTTCAGTCTCTGGTGAAGAGGACAGGTCACAGGCAGTAAGGAGATTCTGTTGGGACTTTTTGCTGGGAGAATTTCAGCCAGAAGCTGTGCAAGTACAGCCAAGCAGGGATGAAATACCGTTGGGTGTTGTACAAGTGCAGCCAAAGTTGTTCAAGTCTCAACATCCAAGGGATAAAGAGAAATCTCACGGAAGGAAAGCCAGAAAGGAAGCTGTGGGAGAGAGCCCAAGTTGTCCAGAGCCTAAGTAAGTCTTCATCTCCCTCATGGGGAAAGAACCTGGTGAATTTTGGCAGGAGACAACCAATGATCCTGTGGCTAAGTGTGTATAAGGCAAAGTGCTGCAAGAGTGACTGAGTGGTGCTTTAGCCTCTGGGAAGAGAACAGGTCACAGGCAGTAAGGAGATTCTGTTGGGACTTCTTGCTTGGAGAAGTTCATCCAGAAGATGTGAATGTACAGCCAAGCAAGAGTGAAATACCATTGGGTGTACAAGTGCAGCCGAGTACAAGTCTTAACAGTTGGGCAAGAGCAACCAGAAAGTCAGCAGTCCTCAAAATGTTCAAGTTCTACAGTTCTGTGGTATTCCATGCTCCCTAACTCCATCCAAGTTCATCATTCCCCAATAAAACCCACAAAAAGAAAACCAGCGAAAGACTCGAGAATGCTGTATGCCTGGTTGTGTGTGTACTGAGGGGAGGAGCAGCTCTTTAGAGCGTGTGCTACACATTAAAAAATAAATGAATAAACGATTGTTGAATAGTGCTCTGTTTAGTGTGCTTTATATTTGCCAAGAGTACATCTTTTGCCTCCCAGTCCTGTACCATCATAAAATAATAGCTCAGTCATGTACTCTGTGACAAAGACAGGAGTGTCCTATCTGAATGACTGCACTAGTTAATCACAAGACACAAAGATCCATTGTAACAAGAGAGCGCAGTCATTTTATCATAAAGAAGGATAAATTATGCCCTGCCTGCTACCTCCATTTCACAATGATGGTGAATGAAAGAGTTACCAGCTGTGTCCTCTTAACAGAAATATATTGTGCTTTCATTGAAAAAGGAACTCCACTCCAGCAATAAAGTGTTATATATTTTTAGCTTTGCATAGACCGAGGGAGGTTAAGAACCTCTTTCAGCTTTTGTTGCTGCATGTTTCCCTTTATTACATGTGTGGGCATCAGGGCAGAAAGTTAGAGCAAATCTCTCTAAATGGGAAAGAGACAGCAATAAAATCCTGACAGGGGCTCCAAGGTAGTAGAATTCTTTAAGTAATTTTTTACTTGGAAAGAAGTAACAACTGCCACTAATGAATATTTTGACTATCTGGAAGCATAGCATTCTTTCCAATGACCCCCTACTGTAAAGACTATGCTTCCCACAGATCTAATGTAAGGAGCATTCTTTTCATTGGCCCCCATTATAAAGACCATTCTTCCTACTGACCCCACAATGTAGGAAGCATTCTTCCCACTAGCACCCCCAATGTGTAAAGCATTCTTTCCACTGACCACCAATGTATGGAGCATTCCTTTCATTGGCTACCAGTGTAAGTAACACATTTCCTGTTGACGCCCAGTGTAAGGAATATTCTTCCCACTGACCTCCAATGTAAGAAGCATTCTTCCCACTGACCCAACCCCCCCCCCCAGTGTCCGGGACATTCTTCCCACTGATCACCAGTCTAAGGAGAATTCTTCTCACTAACCTTCAATGTAAGGAACATTCTTCCCACTGATCTCAATGTAAGGAGCATTCTTCCCACTGACCACCAGTGTAAGGAACATTCTTCTCACTGATCCCAATATAAGGAGCATTCTTTTCACTGACCACCAATGCAGGGAACACTCTTCCCACTGCCCATCAGTCTAAGGAACATTCTTCCCACTGCCCATCAGTGTAAGGAACATACTTCCCATTGACCCCAATGTATGAAACATTCTTGCCTCTGACCCCCATTGTAAGAAGCATTCAGGGGGGCATGGTTTCCACATGGCGCCGAGCAGACGTGCTTAAGCTGAGCTCCGTCTAAGCACCAGCCTTTACACCGCTAACAATGCCTTCCAAAACCCCAAAATCTCACTCTATATTGGATAAAAGGACAGGGAAAGGCTCAGCCACACAGCTATCCATATCGGGTTCCATAAAAAGATTCCTCGCCGCTGAAAGGAGCAGCCCCGGCATGCAGAATGTGCAGGCCAGAGCCTTGAGATCCAGCAGGTCTCCCTCCATGCACGCTGCCTCACTAAGGGAAAGCTCCACTGCTTCATCCTGCTGCTCAGAGCTGATGAAAGACCCTGGCTCAGAGATGTCCTCTCTGATGAGTGGCTTAAAGAGGGAACTGGCAGGGATGTTTCGCAGCCTTGAAAAATCCATTAAAAAATAAATTACTGCTGTGAGATCAGACATGTCACACCTGCTATCCAGGGTGGAGAACACTGAGAAGCAGCAGGATACCCATGCAGTAGCCATTAAAGAATTACAAGACACTGTCACCTAACTGGCACTCGTTCATCGATCCACTCTCTACAAGATGGAAGATTTAGAGAATCGGAATCGTAGGAATAACCTGCGAATCTGAGGAATGCTAGAGGCAACCAAAGATGGCGACCTGAGGTCACAATCAGAGGTATATTAAACACGATCCAGGGAAAACCAGTCATCGAACCCCTACAATTTGATCGTGTTCACCGTGCACTCCACCCACACTACCTCTCAACTGACCTACCTTGAGATGTGATCTACCGCCTCCATTACTTTGAGGACAAAAATGCCATTATGAACAATATACGAGGCACCCCAAGTATTGACTTTGATGTGGCAGCCCTTAATATCTACCCAGATCTTTCTAAAGAAACCTTGGAGCGTCAAAGGGCTCTCAGACCACGCCTCGATCAACTGCGAGCTGAAGGGGCTACATATAGATGGGGATTTCCCTCCTGTCTCATTGCCACCAAAGGAGGCCGCACGTCTACACTATGCTTCCCAGAGGACCTCCTGGCCTTCTTCCATGAGATCAATATGCCTCATGTGGCACTACCCAGAATGTAGGATCCAGCCACGGTATTCTCTGCCGCCCCTGATCTTCAGTGGCGCACTGACCACCAATGCAAGGGGCACTCTTCTCACTGCCCATCAGTGTAAGGAACATTCTTCCCATTGACCCCCAATGTAAGGAGCATTCTTCCCACTGAACCACAATGTATGGAATATTCTTTCTACTGGCCACCAATGTAAGGGACATTCTTCCCATTGACCTCCTATGGAAGTGACATTCTTCCCACTGGCCACCAATGTAAGCAACATTCTACCACTAATTCCCAGTGTAAGGAGCATTCTTCCCACTGACCCCAATGTATGTGTAGCGCCACCCCCGTAGGAGCCGCAGGAATTACTGTCTGGGTCTTCCCAACTTCAGCCCCATAGCCAGGCATACAACAGACTCACAGGCTTTAATCAATTAATAAAATGTATAAAAAAATCAATTCACTCACAAACGTAAGTGTAGCCATGTGCTCCCTTGAGAGTGGCTTGTAGTAGTGGTTCACCTGATAGCTGACCTCAATCGCACCATATTTCACACATCTGGAGACACTGACCAGCCCAATTATTGTTTTTGTTGTTTTATTTGGGGAAATAACTTGGATGGGGATAACGGGTGACTGTGAGATGTCCAACAAACTATAGTACAAAGATCCTACAGTATATACAAGCCTGTATATGCACGCTTCACTGCAGACTCTCCCTTTGCAGACTATTGCTCCTCTCAACTCTCCAGCACTTCACTTGCTGACCATTACACTTACAGTTCTCTCACCACACAGAACTCTCTACATTACATTCTTTGTTTCTCTCCAGCTCAGAACTTAGTTTCCAGCCTGAGGGAAATTTATCAGGCTTCTCTATACCTTTCTCTTCACTGCGGTTAGCACATGGTGAGGCCTACCCTGTTGCAGCAGGACCTCAGGAACACCCATTACAGTCCAGGGATCACGGGCCCCTGAATGTGCAGTAAAGTACTTTAGTGCTAACCGGGCCTTTGACGGACTACAACTCCCAGCCCATCCTCTTCCAAGTCCCATCAACCTGCTCTCTGGTAGTGGCACTCCTTTCCCTTGACTGGCTCCCAAGGCTCCCACAGACTGTCCGTCATTCCTCTTCCAGCCTGCTCCAGCACTTTCTCTTCCTGTCCCAGGGACCATCACTCACTGCACCGGTGGATACTTTAAAGTCTCTCACTCCTCCTGTAGCACCTCTGCTGTTCTCCTATTCCTCCTGTGCCGCTCCAGGAATCACAGTCCTTCCTGGCTGCACCCGAACACCCAGGCCCCAAGGTCACCCCCCCCCAGACTGGGGGCGACCTACCGGGTAGGGACCTGCATCTACTACATCTCCAGACTTCCACCTGACACTACTCCTCCCAGATTGGGCTGACTCTGAGTATTTAAGGATACCTGCCCCCTGCCAACCTTGCTTGGGGATTGGCCAGGGCTCCTTAGAGCACTCCAGATGGCTCCACCCATCCCCCAGCTCTCTGACCAGAAAACCTTCTCTAGGTTTCCAGAAAGAAGTGGGAAGTTCTGGTGACCTCATCTGTTAAGTCCACCCAATCCTCCCTGAGCCTCTCCTCCCAGCCCAGATCAAAACATTCAGGCTTGCACATTACAGTCAGGCCTGACTAAATTTACCTCCCCTAGCCAAAAAACCCTGCTAGAAAACACACCTATACTATGGGGGTGCTACATAAGCATATACAGGCATTTAAATCTGTTGGTATCCCTCAGCAAGGAATGTCCTGAGCAGGGCTTACGGCATACACTACAGGAGACAAGGTGTTCATGTCAGTGTGCAGCCGCCGACATGCTGCACACTGACAGGTCTCACTTGTAGGAGACTCGGTGGACGCTCAGGGGACCTGAAGAAGGAGGCCACATTGTCATAGCAACCTTCCATATTCCCCATCAGCTGTTGGTCCCACAAGTCACTTGATACCGAGGGCGAGGCTAACCTGTCCGGCGGCCGATGAGTTTATAACTCAGCAACAGAGGGATAGCTAGAGCAAAAGGTCCCCAAGATCCAGCAATGTCTGTACTCCCAAGGCCTAAGGACAGATGGATGTCTCCTTCCAATCTTCAAAGTGATGCTTTCCAGTGATACCAAACAGATCTGTGGCTGGCAGCTTGGAGCTGTGGTGTCATCAAAGTCCTAGTTTGCACTTGTGGTGGTGGTGATTGGGGGGGAGGGGGTAAAAACTCACAATGGAGCTACATTTTTATCCACCCCCTAATCCCACTCTGCCCCATACCAAAATTAAAACAAAAAGTTTAGTTCTACGTGAAGCTTCTTTATACTGTGCTTTGTAGAGGTTGCAGTCTTTCTTCCACCTGACTCCAGCGCAGCTATGAAAATGTTGTGCGTTTTGGATATAAATATTCCAGAGTGTGGCTTTAGTGATTTGGCTGTTCATTAAAGCCGTGTTGTTTTATATTCTTGTGAAATACATTTAACAGATGCCATATAACAAGCTAAGTTCTAATAACATCATTTGGATGTATTAGAGAAACAGTACTGAGGGTCGGATGTGAAGCTTTTACAAAATAACAGAAATTGGAATATAAAATGAATAAAAAAAAGTGTCTTGAATCTGAAAAGATCAAAAACACAAAGCACCAACCTTCCACCTTACCGTCCTTCTTCGGGGTGCAGGGAGATTGAACCCTACAAGCAGCCCTGTTCCTTTGTGATAAAAAGAAATCTATCATTTTTTTTTATGTTCATATGTTTTTACCATTGTTTTATATCTTTGTTTACTATTTTCTTATATTTATAATGTTGTGTACCGCGGTGCTGTTTGTTTTATTTTTTTTATATAGTATTAAGGGTTTCCTAAAGTAATTGTGTTCAGGTTGTTCTACGTGTAATTTAATCTACATGCTGAGTTGTATAAAGCAGGGAGAAGGGGGTCACTGCTCAGACTCTTTCAGCCCTCTGCTTAACCACTTTTACCCCCCTTCCTGCCCAGGCCACTTTTTAGTTTTCAGCGCTGTCACACTTTGAATGACAATTGTGCAGTCATGCAACACTGTGCCCATATGAAATTTTTATAATTTTTTTTCACACAAATACAGCTTTCTTTTGATGGTATTTCATCACCACTGTGTTTTTTCATTTTTGCTAAACAAACAAAAAAAGACTGGAAATTTTGAAAAAAAATTCTCATAATTTGTTGTAAAATTTAGCAAATAGATAATTTTTCTTCTTTACTGATGTGCATTGATGAGGCTGCACTGATGGGCGCTGATAGGTGACACTGATGAGGCGGCACTGGTGGGCACTGATGAGGCTGCACTGATAGGCGGCACTAATGGGCACTGATGGGCAGCACTGATAGGAGGCACTGATAGGCAATATTGGTAGGCAGCACTGATGGGCACTGATAGGTGAAGCTGATGAGCACTGATTGGCAGCACTGGTGTACTAACTAACCCTGATCTGTAAACTTCCCTATTGTCAGCCCGCTCTGGTCAGGTCACGTGATCTACCTTGTGTCAGCTAGCACTGCCTGCACGGCTTACTTTGGCCATCAGGTGAGCAGCACAGTGGTGTAGTGGATAGCACTTTCACCTGGCAGCAAAAGGGTCATGGTTGGAATCCCAATCACGACACTACCTGCCTGGAGTTTGCATGTTCTCTCTGTGCCTGTGTGGGTTTCCTCCGGGTACTCTGGTTTCCTCCCACACCCCAAAGACATGCTGGTAGGTTAATTGGACCCTGTCTAAATTGGCCCTAGTATGTGTATGTATGAATGTGAGTTAGGCACCTTAGATTGTAAGCACCTTGAGGTCAGGGACTGATGTGAATGTACAATGTATATGTAAAGCGCTGTATAAATTGATGGTGCAATATAAGTACCTGAAATAAATAAATTAAAGAAAAAAATCTGTTGTCTGTGCTCCCTCATCTACCCTGCAGCTGCCACTTGCTGACACAGGGGGGCGGATGACCTAACTGTACTGGCACGGCCTGGAAATAGGTAGGTATTCAGATTTTTTCCTCAAGCATCACCAACTTACTAACAGACATATCAGCCTGGATGTTACATCACTTCCTCAAACTCAACCTATCCAAAACCAAGCTCATGATATTTCCTCCCCCACGTGCCACTTCCCCTGATTTCTCTGTCAAAATCAACGGCTCAACTACCAACCCATCCCCCCACGCCAAGGTCCTAGGTGTAATCCTGGACTCTGAACTATCCTTTCGGCTCCACATCTAATAGACATCCAAAGCTTGCCGCCTCAACCTCCACTGTCCAGTGTCTCCAGTGTCAGATTTGGCGGCATAATGGGGCTGATTATTTGTCTGTAATGTTCTTTACAATTCAGGCGGGCACATTTTAAAGTAGTAATATGAGCCAATCAGATCTGTGGGTGTTTCCTTCATCAGCCAGTAATGTCTCTCTTATGAGAATTTCAAAGGAATTTGTTCAGAGATACTTCTCCATGTTCAGCCCAGAGAATACTTGCTCAGTAGACTTCCCATTGATCTCTATAGCAAACATTCTCTAGCAGGGCGGATTCTGTACTAAAATCAAATCCTGAAATCGTAACATTTCAATGTATTTATTAACTGCCTTTAGTCAAAGGGACCGTTGATAAATATTCCCTGGAAGGGAGATATTTTATCAATCAATTTCAGTTTACCGAGATGATTGTAACGTTCCATACAATTAGGGTGAGAAATTTGAATTAAATATATATATTTTTTTAACTTAAGTTTTATTGTATTTTCCAAAAGGAAAGAACAGTACAGATGGTATGGTTAACATTGCAGACCGTCAAAAGGTAGCATATACATTGATGTACATTGTGTTCAGTAACATTACATAAAGCGTAGCTATGTTATAGTAGAGGTGTCACCAACAGGGTGGAGCTGGAAAGAAGAGGTCAGGGAGGATGGGGCGTCTAACCCTCAGCAATTGGTTAGCGCCCCGTTCTCACCCAACCGCAGAGTAAGTTATACAGGTAGAGATAAAAGAAGATAGGAGAGCAAATAATGCGTTTCCAACAATAACAACAGAATAACAGTGCACAGATGCTCTTAGATAGTTGCCGGTTAGAATGTTACAGTGCACTTGGGGTGGTGCAACCATAGAGACCATCTTTTCTGAAAGAGCGGGACTAGGAGATGAGCCTTGGCATACATATATTCCATGAGGCATTGGTTATTTATAGACATAAGGACAGCATTAATGGCAGGTGGCTCTGGAGCTTTCCAGACTCTGGCAATGGATAGTCTGATGGCAATAAGTATGTGTGTTAGCATAGAGTGAGTGTTGGCAGGCCAGGAGTCGTATTCCAGTCCGAAAAATATTAGTTGTGGGGAGAGGATTGCAGGTGTGCTGGTCAAGTCCGATATGAGTTTTGTTACAGCATGCCACAGGTGCGTTAGTTTGGGACAGGACCACCATATGTGTATGAAGGTGCCTTTGTGGCCACAGAGTCTCCAGCAGTTGGCTGTGGAGGCGGGGTAGATATTAGCAAGCTTTGCTGGGGTAAGATACCAGTTATGGAATAGCTTTTGTACTCCTTCCCAGTGGGAGATGCATTTGGAGAATTTTAGCGGTGCCTGAAGTGTGCGTAGCCACTGCTGGTAGGTGTATGAGCGATGCAGTAGATTTTCCCATTTAAGGATGGTATCTGGTTTACCATCATTGGTAATGTTGGTGAGCAGGTTGTAAAAATAGTATATGCCGTTCTTTATTGTATTTGTATAGTTGTAGAAGCGTAAGACCTGACCAAAAATTGGACTGCTGGAACTAAGTATTTTCGTGAGGAGAGAGCGAACACTGAGATATTTAAAGAAGTCCTTAGCTGGGATCTGATATTTGAGCCTCAGCTGTTGAAAGGAGAGAATCACATATTGCTCGTATAGCTGGGCTATAGAAGAGATTCCTGCTTGCTACCAGTCGGTTAGGGAGATATCGGGTATTATAGCTTGCAAAGAGTGTAGAGGAAGGGCGTTGAGGACTGCTTGAGGCAGCCCACCCGAGGCTTGCAAAAGAGAGAGCCAAGTCCTGGTCGTGGCATTGATAGTGTATAAATAGTTGTGTTGCTTTTGGTGTTGTAGCAATAGCGATAGGAGTATTTGCTTTGGGTCTGTAGCTAAGGCGGCCTTCTCAATTTGCAGCCAGGGGAATTATTTGTGAGTACAAGTAGGTGGCTTTGAGGCCATGAAGTGTGTTTCTTGGGCACATATAATGTCGGCCTTATGTGTTAGGGCTTCTTTCCAGAGTAGCTGTCTTTTAAAGGGTGAGTTAAGGCCTTTAGCGTTCAGGGAGAGTATGTTGATAGCCATGGTGTAAGTGTTGGGTTCAATAGAAAATTATAAGAGAGAACTAGAAGAGAGGACACCTGCTATGTCACACACTCAGAATTTCATGACCCCGAGGTACCCGTACAATAAAGTACCAAGTGGTTACTATTAAATCAGTGATCAGTTCGGTTAGAGATGTAGAAAAGAAAAGAAAAGGAAAAGGAGGAAACACAAAACCAATTTTGTAGATGATAGTAGCAGTGAAAAGACAAAGAAGAAGGAGGAAAAAAAAAAAAAAAAAAAGAAAACCAAATGCTAATTAGGAGAAAGTGCATAGCACTTTATGACTTGGGGGGACAGAAGATAATGCCAAAACTGACCTAGAGAACAAACACATTAGTGATACTCAGCTAAGACTCAGTTGCTCCATAGTGTGCGGGGTATGTTGAGTATGGAGACAGACATGGGCCTGTCAGGAGGGTATCTTCAGAGTTGATGATGGTCGCGTCCCATGGGACGATAGGAGGATGAACGTCCATGCGAGGCTTGTTGGAGTCCTCTTCCATCCGGTTGCGGGGGAGGTGAAGAGACAAAGACTATGAGCTTGGCTGGGAAGCCAAGCAGGATCGTTGTTACCTGGTTGAATTCTCTTCAATTTCGAGCTGTGGATATGTCCGTGTATAGCGAGACATTAGTGAAGGGTTCAGGCAGAGCTTTGTTTATGTGAGCTGGTAGAAATGGATGTGAGTGAGGACACCTCGAGGAACTATTTCTGGCAGAAAGTTTGGTTTGGGGATTCTGTGGGCTCAATCGATAGTGAGATCTGATGGTGTCAGCTGAGGTATAAGCTTAAGGAACAATTGTTGGAGGAATGCTGAAAGTTCCGCAGGTTTGATGGATTCCGGTATGCCCCTGAACTTTATGTTGTTCCTTCTGCAACGGTCTTCCAGGTCAGCTACTTTCGCTTGTAGGTAGTGGATGTCGTTCGCGTGTTGGTAAAAGGCATCCGAGGCCTCTACCAATTTAGCAGATTGATCAGTGGCGTGTCGTTCGAGTGCATCAGTGCGGTCTTCCACGTGTTCGACTCTAGATTGCAGCACTGTCAAGGATGAAAGAAGTTTGTTGCGTAAGTTGTTTTGCAGTGATAGGAGCATCATTTTTAAGGTGTGTTCCGATGCTGGTTGGTCTCTGGTGGGAAGGTCTGCTAGGGAGTAGTGAGGTCCCGGGTTATTGTGTCTTTCATCCCAGTGTTGCTTTTTGTAGAGAGGGAATTTGGAGGGCGAGGGAGCAGGGGACTGAGCTGCCCTTTTGCTTCTGTCAGAGGGAGATGCCGGAGGAGGTTGAACATAGTGCTCAGTGCTATCCATCTCTTCTGGTGGGATAACAGGTGCTGGCTGTTCAGCGGCTGGTGGTGTCAGTACTGGAGGTGTCATTGGGGTAGGTCCCTTGGAGGACTGCATCATAAGTTCAGTGGTAAAGAAGTCCGTGATCAGTTTGTTTATGTCCTTCTTCCGGGAACAGGATTTGGGCATGCCACTGCACCGGGGTATCGTGCGTGCTGTTTCCAACGGAGTGAGGAGATAAGCCCAGCTTGTATGACAGGTGTGCCAAGTTTAGGGTCTGAATCGTGGGGGCACCTTCAAACTGTCCGTCAACTGCAGTTGTGATATGGTGGAGGGTCTTCACCTGCGTCACCTTTATGGGGTTTGAGTTTATGATCTGTTTTGGCAGGTTGGTGCAAGAGGAGATGAGGCTGTGCAGACAGCTTTGTAGTTTATAAAGTGAGGGTTTGTCTGTGGAAGCTGCAGCAGGGTATAGTGCTGCGATTTGCCTTGCTTTGATGGTGTGAGCCCTAATACTGCACTCCCGAGGGTATTGTGAGTGCTCTGCGGAGTGGTTGGTGAGATGCAGCTTGCGCAGCCTAGTGAAGGGCACCGTAAGTAATTAGGCCGGGTCCTCAATGGAGGTGACTCAGATCTAGCCCCCACTGTAATTTGGACAGTCTCTTTAGGAGAGCTCTGGTCTGACCCCCCTCTGCTGCTGATGCACTGCTATGGATTGATCCGTAGGAGTAAGGCTAGAGGGGATGACTGCAGTATGAGAGGCCCCGTGAGGTGTACCAAGATGGCGGGCGGGCCTGTACAGAGCGGATCGGTTTATGGATAACCGTGTGACGGATGCCACCTCCCTGTGATGCAGTAGGCACCGCGTCTGGGTGAGCTCAATGTTTGCACTAGGTCTGGGATCGGGGAGAGCAGTGTTCGTGGCCACGTGCGGTGAGTGGCTGTGGAGAGGCTACAAGATGGCGGCCGCTTCCCCTGTGAGGTGATGCCTGTGTCGGGTGTTCCTCTCTACGGGCGGTGCTGGCACCCGAGATATGCCGCGTGGCTGATGGAGGGCAAGGAAGGATGCCTTGTGGGGAGTATAGGTGGCTCACCTTAGCTCCAGGGAAGTGGATGCCCGTGAAGGAAGCCGCGGGAT
Organism: Glandirana rugosa; assembly: GCA_018402905.1. Taxonomy (NCBI): domain Eukaryota; kingdom Metazoa; phylum Chordata; class Amphibia; order Anura; family Ranidae; genus Glandirana; species Glandirana rugosa. The sequence continues at coordinate 21,305 of BLSH010506715.1, read as the reverse complement.
CGGCGGCCTTGCTGCGGCAAGTGCTGGCTTAATGTCGGGTGCTCTTGTGTCCACGGCACTGCTCGGATCTGTCCCAAATTTTCCAGGTATGCTGGGTGTAACAATGTGACCTTACAAGAACATTTTTTTGGGGGATACTCCTGTGCTGGCATGTGCTAGTGTTGCTACGGAGTCTTGGGCTGAGAAGAGCTGGGGGATCACACGTCCATCTTGGTTAGCAGCTGGCCACGCCCCCGGGCCCTTTGATTCTTACTGTATTAAAGTGTATTCTATTTGTAATGTACCCTAATCATTTTTTCTTACTCAGGTTATTTAAAATATATGTTAGGAGTGGGGAAGGAGCAGTTTTAATATTAATAAGGTATATCCCAATATATTTTAAGAACATTGCAGAACAAAAAAGATAAATTCAGTGTAGTAAAGAACTCTCTATTCAGGGAATAAATTTTGATTTTTTTTTTTAGACCGTTTACTGAGAAATGTTTTAGCGTTCATGAGAGGTCCACTTCATTCAACATAATTATTTTCTTTGTCTAAAAAGACGATTGATTGTGTTGTGTTAAGTACTTTATTCAGGAAAAAAAGAAAATGCTTGTTTATGTAGCTTTCACAGACGATGCAAGCAACAGCAATAACTACCGGCATAATAAATATGCGACCTAGAACTGTATTCTCAGCTAGCAGAGATGTCAGCCTAGGGGTGGGATTTTTGGGGTAATAACAGAACAGTTCCAAGTGTGCTGAGGAGACAATTTGCCTTTAGTAAATTGGTGTAGATCAAGAGTTCCGGCAGAATTTTACAGACTTTCAGGTTGGTTTACTAAAGGCAAGTAGGCAGTTCAGTTATTTGTAAGGTAATTTTCCCCAGAGCTTTGTGGATGAGGTGAAATTTCACTTTTTATTAATACCCAATCACATGCAAGGAAACCAAAAAAAAAAACATTTTTACATGCACATGTAGAATGATAGTAGAGTAGATGATAGAAGTCATAGAGATTTACCACATTCACTAAGCCCTGGGGATAATCCCCTTGAAAAGTGCAACTTTCCCTGCAAAGTGAACAGCCAATTTTCCTTTAGAAAAATCAACCCGTTCCTATATATAGCACTGCCTTAACCCTCTTGGGCATGGAGTTCACCAGAGCTTCACAGGTTGCTAATGGAGTCCTCTTCCACTCCTCCATGATGACATCACCGAGCTGGTGGATGTTAGAGACTTTGCTCTCCTCCACCTTCCATTTGAGGATGCCCCACAGATGTTCAATAGGGTTTAGTTCTGGAGGCATGCTTGGCCAGTCCATCACCTTTACCCTCAGCTTCTTTAGCAAGGCAGTGGTCATCTTGGAGGTGTGTTTGGGGTTGTTATCATGTTGGAATACTGCCTAGCGGGCCCAGTCTCTGAAGGGAGGGGATCATGCTCTGCTTCAGTATGTCACAGTATATGTTGGCATTCATGGTTCCCTCAATGAACTGTAGCTCCCCAGTGCCAGAAGCACTCATGCAGCCCTAGACCATGACACTCCCACCACCATGCTTGACTGTAGGCAAGACACACTTGTCTTTGTACTCCTCACCTGGTTGCCACCACACACGCTTGACACCATCTGAAGGAAATATGTTTATCTTGGTCTCTTCAGACCACAGGACATGGTTCCAGTAATCCATGTCCTTAGTCTCCTTGTCTTCAGCAGACTGTTTGTGCATCATCTTTAGAAGCGGCTTCTTTCTGGGATGATAGCCAAGCAGACCAATTTAATGAAATGTGCGACGTATGGTCTGAGCACTGACAGGCTGACCCCCCCCACCTATACAACCTGTTCAGCAATGCTGGTAGCACTAATACATCTATTTCCCAAAGATAACCTCTGGATATGACACTGAGCACATGCACTCAACTTCTTTGCTCGACCATGGTGAGGCCTGTTCTGAGTGGAACATGTCCTGTTAAACCGCCGTATGGTCTTGGCCACCATGCTGTAGCTCAGTTTCAGGGTCTTGGCAATCTCACAAAAGTGAGTACATCCCTCACATTTTTTTTTAAATATTTTTCTATATCTTTTCATGTGACAACACTAAAGAAATGACACTTTGCTACAATGTAAAATAGTGAGTGTACAGCTAGTATACCAGTGTAAATTTGCCGTCCCCTCAAAATATCTCAACACACAGCCATTAATGTCTAAACAACTGGCAACAAAAGTGAGTACACCCCTAAGTGAAAATGTCCAAATTGGGCCCAATTAGCTATTTTCCCTCCCCAGTGTCATGTGACTCATTAGTGTTACAGGTCTCAGGTGTAAATGGAGAGCAGGTGTGTTAAATTTGATGTTATTGCTCTCACTCTCTCATTCTGGTCACTGGAAGTTGAACATGGCACCTCATGACAAAGAACTGTGAGGATTTGAAAAAAAGAATTGTTGCTCTACATGAAGATGGCCTAGGCTATAAAAAGATGGCCAAGACCCTGAAACTGAGCTGCAGCACAGTGGCCAAAACCATACAGCGGTTTAACAGGACAGGTTCCACTCAGAACAGGCCTTGTCGTGGTTGACCAAATAAGTTGAGTACACATGCTCAGCGTCATATTCAGAGGTTGTCTTTGGGAAATAGACATATGAGTGCTGCCAGCATTGCTGTAGGGATTGAAGGGGTGGGGGGGTCAGCCTGTCAGTGCTCAGACCATACGCCACACACTGGATCAAATTGGTCTGCATGGCTGTCATCCCAGAAAGAAGCCTCTTCTAAAGATGATGCACAAACAGTTTGCTGAAGACAAGAAAACTAAGGACATGGAATACTGGAACCATGTCCTGTGGTCTGATGAGACCAAGATAAACTTATTTGGTTCAGATGGTGTCAAGTGTGTGTGGCAGCAACCAGGTGAGGAGTACAAAGACAAGTGTGTCTTACCTACGGTCAAGCATGGTGGTGGGAGTGTCATGGTCTGGGGCTGCATGAGTGCTGCTGGCACTGGGGAGCTCCAGTTCATTGAGGGAACCATGAATGCCAACTGTATGTACTGTGACATACTGAATCAGAGCATGATCTCCTCCCTTCCCTCAGCCCGCAAGGCAATATTCCAACATGATAACGGCCCCAAACACACCTCCAAGTTGACCACTGCCTTGCTAAAGAAGCTGAGGGTAAAGGTGATGGACTGGCCAAGCATGTCTCCAGACCTAAACCCTATTGAACATCTGTGGGGCATTCTCAAATGGATGGTGGAGGAGTGCAAGGTCTCTAACATCCACCAGCTCCGTGATGTCGTCATGGAGGAGTGGAAAAATGACTCCAGTAGCAACCTGTGAAGCTCTGGTGAACTCCATGCCCAAGAGGGTTAAAGAAGTGCTGGAAAATAATGGTGACCACACAAAATATTGACACTTTGGGGTAGAATTTTGACATTTTCACTTAGGGGTGTACTCACTTTTGTTGCCAGTGGTTTAGATGTTAATGGCTGTGTGTTGAGTTATTTTGAGGGGACAGCTATTTTACACTGTTCCACAAGCTGTGCTCTCACTACTTTACATTGTAGCAAAGTGTAATTTCTTCAGTGTTGTCACATGAAAAGATATAATAAAATATTTACAAAAATGTGAGGGCTGTACTCACTTTTGTAGAATATCGTATATACACCACATATATAATGTATATTGCAATTTGAAGGGCCTGAGGCCAATAGACAACCGTTTGTAAAAAAAAATGTACTGTTTTCTCAAAAGCAAGCAAACACAAATAGCTTTCTTTAGCAAAATAAAGGCAAACAGTCTATAGTCCTGGTGTAATGAAGTCCACACCACATGGCTCACCACCAATCTATCAGTCCCACATTTGGGTTTAGGGTTTTGGGGGAAAACACAAGGCGCAGGAGCTCGGCGAACAGAGCCAAAGTCTTCAGATAGTCCACAGATGGGCGGCACAGTGATGTAGTGGTTAGCACTTTCGCCTAGTAGCAAAAGGGTCAGTGGTTAAAATCCCAACCACGATGCTACCTGCCTGGAGTTTGCATGTTCTCCCTGTGCCTGCGTGGGTTTCCTTCAGGTACTCCGGTTTCCTCCCACACTCCAAGGACATGCTGGTAGGTTAATTGGATTCTGTCTAAATTGGCCCTAGGATGTGTATGTATGAATATGAGTTAGGGACCTTAGATTGTAAGCTCCTTAAAGGTAGGGACTGATGTGAATGTACAATGTATATGTAAAGTGCTGCATAAATTGACGGTGCTATAGAAGTACCTGAAATAAATAAATAAATAGATACTCCACACGTGTTCAACACTGTATCTTGGCCTAGGCCAACAAGGCCCAGGCCTAGGGCGGCACTTTGCAGGGGGACAGCACGAAAAAAGTCCCCACCGGCTTACACTTTTAGTACTGCCGGCATGATAATACAGGCAGGGCCGCCATCAGAGGGGGGCAGCCCATACATATGTGGGAGTCCAGGCATCCCAAAGGGCCCAGGAGGCAGACCCCAACCAATGAGTTGTTGTGCGGGCAGCCGGCATTCTGCAACTGTGGGGGGGGGCACGAGTTTAGTCAGGCCTAGGGCAGCGCAAAACCTAAATACACCCCTGCACATGTTCACAGCTGTAAACCATTCCACACTTCCTCATAGACTCCTGCCAACACCTTCCTGCTGATTTTCAAGCCTCCCTTACAGGTGGGTTGAGCCTTCCTTGCCCAAAGTCCCTGTAATTGGGGTTTGGAGGCTCTTTCCCAGCAAATTATTTCTAAAACTTCTATATTCTGGGTCTCAAATGAGGACTTTCTAATCTTGAGAGTACTGCCAAACAGTTCTTCTCTCTGACTGGACTACTCCAGAAGCCCTCACCCTGCATGCGTGAGAATCCCTGGGTTCTCAGCAATGTCCTCAAAGGCGGCACGCTCTGTGATAGTAGTGCCTGGAGGACACTGATGATCACAGATTGAGGTAAAGAGACAATCGGTGGCTCTTTACCATGTGATCAGCTGTGTCCAATCACAGCTGATCACGGATGTAAACAGAAGACTGTTATCTGCACTGCTTTCCTCGTGCTGACAGCATGAGGAGAGGAGAAGAGAGCCGATAACTGGCTTGTATATAAGGGACATATACAGTGATAATCAGGGCACTGTGATTATCAATGCAGTCCCAACAGTGCCCATCAGTGCTGCCAATCTGTGCCCACCATTGCTGCCAATCAGTGCCTATCAGTGCCTCCTCCTCATCAGTGTCACCTAGGGTTGCCACCTCATCCCTTTAAACCCGAACACATATTAATTACACAGATTCTGAGGCTAATTTAAAGCAGATAAGGCACCAAGTGATTTTAAAACCAAACACATATTAATTTCATGGGTTCTGTGGCTAATTAAGGTGGTAATTAAACTTTAAAGGGGTTTAAAGGGATGAGGTGGCAACCCTAGTGTCACCTATTAGTGCCGCCTATCAGTGCCACCTATCAGTGGCTATCTGTCAGTGCCCATTAGTGCCACCTATCAGTGCCCATCAGTGCCTCCTCATCAGTGCCCACCAGTGCCACCTCATCACTGCCCATCAATGCTGCATATGAGTGCCTCCTCATCAGTGCCACCCCATCAGTTCCACCTCATCAGTGCCAATTAGTGCAACCACATCAGTGAAGGAGAAAAATTACCTGTTTGCTAAATTTTATAACAAACTATGAGAGAGGTTTTTTTTTTTTTTTTTATTCAAATTTTTTGGTCTTTATTTATTTAGCAAAAAAAAACCCAGTGGGGATTAAATACCACCAAAAGAAAGCTCTATTTGTGTGAAAAAAACAAAGATTTTTTTTTTTTGAACAGGGTTGCATGACCGTGCAATTATCATTCAAAGTGCAAAAGTGGCAAAAGCTGAAAATTGGCTTGGGCAGGTAGGGGGTAAAGGTGCCCAGTAAGCAGGTGGTTAAATATATGGTCACAAAGAACCCTGTAGCCCTCTCTTCATTCAGCAGAGTGGAAAGGTCATTCTTTACATGTATTTGTAGCTGTCTGCATTATACTGACAATTCTTATTGGTTGTTCACTGACGGGGTGCTCTCAGGCTCCACAACAGCAGAAGTGCAATGACAACAGGCTCAGACTTCAATGTTGGTCTTACCAATGTTCACTCTTGGAAGAGGAAGCAGCAAGGGAAACCAACAATGAAATTAAAGTGGATAACCCTTACTACTCTAACAAATATTACCTCTCCAACCAACTAGTTTTCATTTTGACAAATTTCAATTTCGTTTTAGTTATAGAACTTTGGACTAAAATGCCATTTTAGTTTTAGTTCTATTTTAGTCATCTGAATTGTTTTAGTTTTAGTCGTATTTTAGTCGACTAAAATATTATAATACATTATAGTTGTCTAAAATCTAATGGGTTTAGTTAAATTTTAATGCATTATTTAAGCATTTCTTTAGAATTGCCAAACTCATTATATTGTCCAGGAGTAGAGTTGAGCGGACACCTGGATGTTCGTCTGGTTCGGCCGAACTTCGTGGAAAAGTTCGGGTTCGGTACCGACCTTGACCCGAACCCCATTGAAGTCAATGGTGACCCAAACTTCTGGGCACAAAAATGGCTGTAAAAAAGTCATGGAAAGGGCTAGAGGAGTGCCCTGCAAACAAATGTGGATAGGGAAATAACTTAAAATCACATTAAAAAAATAAAAATGGGAGGAGGAGGTGGATGTGGAGTAGGAGCCTAGAGGTTGACTAGGCCGTGACCGTGGCAGTGTAGGTGGAAGTGGCGGTGGAGGAGGGGGTAGCAAACACTGTTTTTTTTTTGTTTGGTTTTCTTTTCAAATTGGGGTAGCCCCAAAAATATTGAGACATATTGAAAAAAAAACAAGTATACCAATGGATGTGTGAGGCCGGTCTAAATGTCTATTCTGCACAAGGTACAGACAAGTCTTGTGGGATCCATACCTGGTTCATTTTAATAAACGTTAGCTTGTCCACATTGGCTGTGCACAGGCGGCTGCGCTTGTCTGTGATAACGCCCCTGCCGTGCTAAACACACGTTCAGACAATACACTGGCTGCAGGGCAGGCCAGCACCTGCGAGGCATAAAGGGCAAGCTCAGGCCATGTGCCCAATTTGGAGACCCAGAAGTTGAATGGGGCAGATCCATCAGTCAGTATGTGTAGGCGTGTGCACACATACTGTTCCACCATGTTGCTGAAATGCTGGTGGTGCTGTTTGTTGTGGCGTGCTCCTGACAAAGCTTTTTCACATTTCGGCCATGCTAACCCTGCCTTCTGAGGTACTGACGGTGCCACAGCTGCATTGGCGACCTCCTCCTCCGCCTTCGCCTTGTGCTTCCACAGAGCCCCCTGTGTCATTTGGGAATGCCCTCAGCAGCGTGTCTACCAGCGTGCGCATGTAGTGGCACATCTTCCAATCACGCTCCAGTGAGGGAATTAAGGATGGCACGTTGTCCTTGTAATGGGGATCCAGCAGGGTGGCCACCCAGTAATCGGCACAAGTTAAAATGTGGGCAACTCAGCTGTCGTTGAGCAGGCACTGCAGCATGTAGTCGCTCATGTGTGCCAGGCTGCCCAGAGGCAAAGACAAGCTGTCCTCTGTGGGAGGTGTATCACTAGTGATGCCCAGGAGCTGCGTTGGGTTCCACCCTGCTGTGAACACGGTTCCTCCTCCTCCTCATCATCATCTTCCTCATCCTGCTCATCCTCCAGGACTGTGCCCTGGCTTGAAAATTTTTTACCTGGCCTATGCTGGTGCAGGAACCCACCCTCCGAGCCACTCGTGAATGACTGGCCTGATAACCGTGGAAATTACCCCTCTTCCTCCTCCTCCTCTTCCTCCTGTGCCACATCCTCTTCCATCATCGGGATAGTAATGCTGAGAACAGCGTCATCAGCACTGGCCATGTTGGTGGATTACTCAAAACACCACAATATGGTACACAGGTATCTCATGGAGGCCCACTCATTGGTGTTGAAGTGGTGCTGTTCTGCAGAGCGACTGACCCGTGTATACTGCAGCTGAAACTCCACTATTGCCTGCTGCTGCTCGCACAGTCTCTCCAGCATGTGCAAGGTGGAGTTCCACCTTGTGGGCACGTCACATAGGAGGAGGTGAGCGGGAAGGCCGAAGTTCCGCTATAGCGCAGACAGGCGAGCAGCAGCAGGGTGAGAAGGCCGAAAGCGCGCACAGACGGCCCTCACTTTCTGCAGAAGCTCTGACATATCCGGGTAGTTTTTTAGAAATTTCTGCACCGCCAAATTCAGCACATGCGCCAGGCAAGGGATGTGCATCAAACCGGCTAGGCCCAGAGCTGGGCTTGAGGCTCAGTGGCAACAACCACTCATCGTTCTGTTGTTCAATGCCCATCCACAACTGCTGCGCAGTGTGGGGTTTATCCCCCAAACATATCAGTTTTAAAACAGCCTGCTGTCGTTTCCCCCTGGATGTGCTGAAGTTGGTGGTGAAGGTGTTACGGTGAGCGGATGAGGAGGTGGTAGAGGAGGAGGAGGAGGAGGAAGCGCAGTAGGAGGAGGAGGCAATAGGAGGCAAAGAGAAATGCCCTGCAATCCTCTGTGGTGGAAGGACATGCGCCGAATGGCTAGCCGCCTCAGGCCCACCCGCCACTACATTTTCCCAGTGTGCAGTTAGCGAGATATAGCGTCCCTGCCCGTGCTTACTGGTCCACGTATCAGTGGTTATGTGGAGCTTGCCACAGATGGCGTTGCGCAGTGCACACTTGATCTCATCCCTGACTTGTTTGTGCAGGGAAGGGATGGCTCGCCTGAAAAAGTAGTGGCAGCTGGGTACCACGTACTGTGGGACAGCCACCGCCATCAGGTTTTTAAAACTGTCCGTGTCCACCAGATGGAATGACAGCATTTCAAAGGCCAGGAATTTTGAAATGCTGGCATTCAGGGCCAGGGATCGCGGGTGGGTAGGGGGGTACTTCCTCTTTCTCTCCCAGTGTTTGGGAGATGGAGAGCTGTAAGCTTCCATGGGACCATGTGGAAATGCTTGGGGACGGTGGCGGACATGGTGGCATTGCAGTCACATGCTCTGTTTGCTGGGTGGCAGGTGACACTGGCACTGTAGAGGTGGAGAAAGAGGCTGAGGCAGCAGCAGAAGAGGAAGCAGGAGGAGGCCGAGACCTTTCTTTCTTACGTATTCCACTGCAGCAAGTGCTTTGAATTTAGCAGTATGTGATGATTTTAGAACAATTATCTGTCCCTCACAGCACCAGCAGGAACCTCTCCCTATAGAACTAGGAGATGATTTTAGAACAATAATCTGTCCCTTACAGCACCAGCAGAAACCTCTCCCTATAGCAGTAGGAGATGATTTAAGAGCAATACTCTGTCCCTTACAGCACCAGCAGGATCCTTTCCCTATAGCAGTAGGAGATGATTTTAGAACAATAATCTGTCCCTCACAGCACCAGCAGGAACCTCTCCCTATAGAACTAGGAGATGATTTTAGAACAATAATCTGTCCCTTACAGCACCAGCAGGAACCTCTCCCCATAGCAGTAGGAGATGATTTTATAACGATAATCTGTCCCTCACAGCACCAGCAGGAACCTCTCCCTATAGCACTAGGAGATGAATTTAGAACAATAATCTGTCCCTCACAGCACCAGCAGGAACCTCTCCCTATAGCACTAGGAGATGATTTTAGAACAATAAACTGTCCCTCACATCACCAGTAAACTGTACCTAATCCAGTATCAGATGGTTTTAGAACGCTAAGCTTTCCCCTCACAGCACCGCCAAGAACCTTTCTGTAATACAAGATGAGATGATATTAGATCGTAATCTGTCCCTCACAGCACCAGTAAACTGTACCTAGTCCAGTATCAGACCGTTTTAGAATGCTAAGCTTTCCCCTCACAGCACCGCCTGGAACCTGTCTGTAATGGAGGATGAGATGATATTAGATCGGTAATCTATCCCTCACAGCAGTAGTAAACTCTACCTAGTCCAGTATCAGATCGTTTTAGAACCCTAAGCTTTCCCCTCACAGCACCGCCAGGAATCTGTCTGTAATGCAGGATGAGATCATATTAGATCAGCAATCTGTCCCTCACAGCGCCGGCAGCATGCTCTCCCTACACTAGCCTGAGACGATGACATGCGGCATACGTGACTCCAGCTCATATAGAGGCTGGGTCACATGATGCACTAGCCTATCACAGCCATGCCATTAGTAGGAATGGCTGTGATGGCTTCTTAGGGCAAACGAGTGAAACGCTTGTTGATTGGCGGCCCTGCAGCTATAGAAAAGGTGCGCAAAATACCCGTATACCGAACCCGAACTTTTTTGCAAATGTCCGGGTTCGGGGCACGGACACCCCAAAGTCCGGTACGGACCCGAACTTTACAGTCCGGGTTCACTCAACTCTATCCAGGAGTAAAGATCTAATAACATATCATTATTTCTGGTATCAAGGTTTGAACATGCGTTACAGACACATATTTAGCCGTTGTCATATATAACGTCATTATAAATAAAACCAAGTTTCATAAATAAACAAAAATATTGCTTTTGGCAAACAGAAGTACGACTTGAAAATATGAAAACCCCAAAAAACTGTAATCTCTATTGACTGTTATGCCATTGCACATGTTACCTGAATACATATATTTTCTTATTGAATACATTTGATTATCAATAATTGTAAACTGACATTAGATTGTAATTTGCACTTGATGAATACTATTATGTTACTTTGTTATCCTGTTAATATTCAATAACTTTAATTGTGAAAAAAAGAATATATTACCAACTTTAAATATTAAGAAAAAAAATAAGAAAAGTATTTTTCTTATTTTTTTTTTTTTTTTTAGCAGCTTAGTAGATGTCCTCTACATAATCTTATGTGGTAGTGCAGTGTTAATTTTGACATCAAATGTCAATTTAATTTTAGTCATAGTCTTTTGACTAAAATGCCATTTTAGTTTTAGTCGTATTTTAGTCTTTTGAATAGAATGCCATTTTAGCTTTTGTCGTATTTTAGTCATTTCAATTGTTTTAGTCGTATTTAGTCAACTAAAATATTTTAGTCTATGAAATAAACACTGCTCCTAACACCTACGCTGGCTAACCTGCATAAGAAAGATGTATGCTTGCCTATTCTCAGCCCACTCTAGTCTTATCATGTGATCCCCTGTGTCAGTCAGCAGCCAGCTGTAGGGGAGAGGAGAGAGTGCTCAGACAGCGGCTAGTGAAGCCTGAAGTGGTGGAAGTGGCGACTTCACCCATAGGCTTCAATAATCTATCCATTGCCGGTGCTCCCTCCTCTCCCCTGCCGCAGCTTCTGTGGGAGCCAGATCACATGACCGAACCAGGGTGAACCGAGAATAGGTAAGTATATTTATCTTTTTTACACAGTTTAGCCAACCTGAAGATTGACTATATACAGAAAAATAAAAAAATATTACTGATATTTTTAATAGGCTTTGGATTATATTGCAAACCCTATACATTACACATAGATTTAGAAATCCAAAAGGCTCATGGAGCTGTAAATGCTGTAAATGTGAAACATATCATTTATAGCAAAAACTACATTGATTTTACAGTGGATTGTATAGGGTGTAATTTTCTGTGGACATACATGCTCCTTATCTCCTGCGGCATTGGCGAATGGATAATAGTAAGTTAACACTTTGCACAGTTTGCAATATCCTAAGAGATAAAGTATCTGTTTTGTTACAAATACAAAACTGTGTTATGGTGTATACCATATTATTTTTATTATAAAAACTGAAATTTATCACGCCAATGACATTTTACTATAAACCCTTTTATGTTTTCTTTACATACCTTATTTTAGATCCAATGATACAATCACCGGGTCTCTGTGCAATGTAGGCAGATCATGCATTAACAGTAGGCCAACAAAATCCTGAAAACATCCTAGTAACCTGCATCAAGGCCCAGCCAAGGAGTTAATAAAATCATAAAATACTTTGATGGGTGAGTGTCAGGAGAAGCGGGAGATAGTAAGCAGAGTGCATTTGCCTGCAGACCACTCTAAGTAATACCCAGGGGCGTTGCTAGGTCTACAAAAGATCTGGGGCTAGATCCCATAGCAGCGAAGTAAAGAAAGGCCTACGCTTGAGCAGGCATACATGTAATAAAATAAATAATAATATTAATAAAATGTATGTATGTACGTACAGTATGTATGTATAATATATATATATATATATATATATATATATATATATCTATACACACATATATACACACAGTCTGCATTCCAGACCGGGACATACCTGCTAATTGCAGAACTACACCCACCCTGTAAGAGACCCGGGGCTATAGGCCCCAGACTCGGGGCTATAGCCCCAATAGCCACCCCCTAGCAACACCTCTGGTAATACCCACATGTGATGTTGAGCCCCTAGAATTGAAAGAACCGAAATACAACATATGAAAGAGGCAGGTCAGGAATAGCTGGGGAGGAAATGGCTAGAAGACACTGGAGATCTCCCAGCCAGAAGAATGAGGTGAGCTCTGTGACACTTGCCATAGCTGCTAATGCAACACTGTTAGAAGTTCACAGTGTGCAGTGAAATTAGAGTAAGCAAGGATAGGAGATGAGCATGTACAACTGTGCAAAACTGAAGGTAAGGCTAGAGTTCAACCTTAACAAATAATTCTAACTTTGAACTATAAATTACATGGCACAAAATAATATGGTAGAGTGTTGGTGACACAATAAGAGAGAAAAAGTCAGACAATGATATAGCTTTACTAGGTCCCCCTACCCCTAAGTGGTCCATGCACTAAGCCAATGCCAAAGCTAAGCTCAAATACAAAACCAAGGTGTTGCGCTAAGTGAAACAAAAATGAACAATAAAGCACAGTGTAAATATTAGTTAAAGTGCAAGTGATATAGTCCAATATAGTCCAAAATGAGTGAAATCAGTGGATGAAGGATGCAGTTAAGACAACAATCTTCAACTTCAGTATCCCACAAATGAAATAGGTACGGATGAAGACATTAGTCCTGGCTCATAAGAAATAAGGTGGACTCTTACCAGAAGGGTTGGACCCGCATGATCGTATGATCAGCAGGTCAATCACGCTTATATGGATTCCACACAGTAATGGATGGGATCCTCTGGCTGATCACAGGATGATCATGACCTCTATGGTATTACCCTCCGGATGGATGAAGCTCTTTGCCGGATGGCCGGATGGCCGCGTCCTCCATGAAAACAGTGCCAGTAGGATCTCCCTTAAGCATCAACGGTGGCACCTCCAGGTGCTGAAGGAAGCCTAATGGTGGCCTCGTGTGGCTGCACATCGGAGCACCGGGAGACTTTACTCCGATAAATAAGTTACAGCAGCAAAAATTCCTTGACATGATTTGCGCTGTTGCGCTTATTCATAAGGCTAATGCAATCACATCCGCTCTGAGCCACTATTAGGCTTCCTTCAGCACCTGGAGGTGCCACCTTTGACGCTTAAGGAAGATCCTACTGGCACTGTTTTCACGGAGAACGCAGCCATTCGACCATCGGCAAAGAGCTTCATCCATCCTGGTGGTAATACCATAGAGGTTGTGATCATCCTGTGATCAGCCGGATGATCCCATCCATTACTGTGTGGAATCCATATAAGCTTGATTGACCTGCCGATCATACGATCGTGTGGGTCCAACCCTTCTGGTAAGAGTCCACCTTTTTTCTTATGAGCCAGGACTAATGTCTTCATCTGTACCTATTTCATTTGTGGGATACTGAAGTTGAAGATTGTTGTTTTAACTGCATCCTTCATCCATTGATTTCACTAATTTTGGACTATATTGGACTATATCACTTGCACTTTAATGTTTACACTGTGCTTTATTGTTCATTTTTGTTTCACTTAGTGCAACACCTTGTTTTTGTATTTTAGTTGTTTGCATTACCATGGTCTAATGCTGAGCATGCTGCTCCTTTCTCCTTTTGCACAATAATTGTATTATTTTATAACACTAAGCTCAAGTCTCCTATTAAGTGCCCTGGAGACTGAATCTAAGGACTCCCTCCATTTATCATTGTAAGTGGTATAGAATTTAATAGCCCATGGCTTTGTAGTGACCACAAATAGTGGAGATTATCAGTTGCTGCTGAAGCATTCCCTGCCCATTAACCTAATGGGGCCATATTAGGTCAATGATAGCATGAGCATCCCCGCTCCTATGTGTATGTGCAGATGGGGGGCACGGAATGCCCCGGTTGGAGCTGATTGGGCTGACACTAACCGCTTCCTTCCAGGTTTCAACCAAACATGGGGTTGAACCAAACAAAAGTTTATCCCTATTAGGGTTTCGTTTTAATGTAAGTATTTCATAATGAGCTAGTATGTGATGCATACTAGCTCATTATGCCTTTCTATTGCAGGGTTTTATTTTATTTATTTTTTTAGAGGCTTTACAACCTCTTTAATGTGGCTTTGTTTAGCAACAAAGTCTTATTTTTTTTAATGTCTGTAACCTTCGGGGGCCATTTAACCACTTCAGCCCGCAAGGTGTTACTCCCTTAATGACCAGGCCATTTTTTGCAATATGGCACTGCGTTACTTTAAGTGCCAATTGCCTGGTCGTGTGACGTTGTACCCAAACAAAATTGATGTCCTTTTTTCCCACAAATAGAGCTTTTTTTGGTGATATTTGATCACCTCTGCGTTTTTTATTTTTTGCTCTATAAACAAAAAAAGACTGATAATTTTGAAAACAAAAACAATATTTTTTTACTTTCTACTATAATACATATAAAAAAAAATAAAAAAAATTAAATTTCTTCATCAATTTAGGCCAATATGTATTCTTCTACATATTTTTGGTAAAAAATCCCAATAAGCGTATATTGATTGGTTTGCGCAAAAGTTATAGCGTCTACAAACTATGGGATAGATTTATGGACTTTTACATTTTTAAATGATTTAATCTGGCAATGGCGGCAATCAGCGATTTTTAGCGGGACTGCAACATTGCGGCTGATAAATCTGACACTAAGTGACACTTCTTGAGGACCAGTGACACCAATACAGTAAACAGTGCTAAAAAAAATGTGCTGTTTCTGTAGAAATTACACTGGCAGGAAAGGGGTTAACATCAGGGGCAATCAGAGGGTTAAGTGTGTTCCCTGTGTGTTCTAACTGTGTGGGGGATGGACTGACAGAAAGAACACAGAGATCGGTGTTCCTGCTTTCAAGGAACAGAAGATCTCTGTGTACTTCCCTTTCAGAAATTGTTCACATAGGCAGATCCCCGTTCTGCCTCTCTGTGGAGCGATCGCATCTATTGCACAGAACGATGTACAGGTACGTTGTTTCGCGCATAAGAGCTGCCCTGCCGCAGTGTATATGGGGTGCGCGTTCTTTAACCACTTACCAACCGGAAGGTTTTGCAGCTTTAGGACCAGAGCACTTTTTGCGATTCGGCGCTGCGTCGCTTTGATCGACAATTGCGCGGTCGTGCGATGTTGTACCCAAACAAAATTTGCGTCCTTTTTTTCCCACAAATAGAGCTTTCTTTTGATGGTATTTGATCGCCTTTGCGTCATTTCTTATCGCCGCTATAAACAAAAGAAGAGCGACCATTTTGCAAAAAAACCCAAATTTCTTACTTTTTGCTAAAATTCAAATCCAAAAAAAATATATAAAAAAACATTTTTTTTCACCGTTTTTGGCCGAATTATATAATTCCTCATATTTGCGCTAAAAAAAATTGCAATCGGCGTTTATTGATTGGTTTGCGCAAAAGTGGCCGTGTTTACGGATGGTGAGAATTCATTTCTGGGGTTTTTATTTATTTATTTTTTTTTACTAGTAATGGCGGCGATCTGCGATTTTTAGCGGTAATGCGATATTGGGGGGGACATGTTGGAACATTTTGACACTTTTTTGGGACCAATGACATTTATTCAGCGATCAGAAATTTAAATGTCCACTGATTACTGTATAAATGTCATTGGCAGTGAAGGGGTTAACCTGGGGGGGGGGAGCTAGGGGTTAATAGTGTTCCCTGGTTGTGTTCTTACTGTGGGGGGGGTTGGGCTAACATGGGCATGAGAGATCTAACTGATCCCAGTGACAGGGATCAGTAGATCTCTCATGCCCCACTGACAGGGCGGGGAACCGCCGTGTTTACATCGGCGGTTCCCCGTTCTTTTCCCTGTAGCGGGTCCGCCCGAGCCGCGGGCACACTCCTCAGGAGTGTGGCGGGGGCGCGCGCGCCCCCTGGTGGCCAAATGCGAATCGCCGCTTATTTACGGCGATTCGCGCAGGGCTCCCCGACTGCCGCCGTGAAAAGACGGCGCGCGGTCGGGAAGCTGTTAAGTGGTTAAGGCCCGCTGCACCCTTAAAAACACCAAACTACCAAATTTCACCTTCCCTATTATTTTAGTGTTTTTATTTTCCAATGTCTATAACCAAAATGGTGATCTTCCTTCCTCCCTAGTGATAATCCATAATGACAAGGCTTTCCCACTTAGACCTGTTGGTCATCATGATTGCTGATTTATATTGCCAGGAAGCACTTTGAAACCACTTTGAAACATCTGATCACAGCGCAAGAGTATAAGATAAAATGAGACATGCGCAGCATTTTACAATATAAAGAGAGACAGTACAGTTACAATGCAAAAGGGTTATGAGGGCTCTGCTCATGAGAGCTCACAATATATTAGGGTGAAGCAAGTGGCACAAAAGGTAATCACTGCGAGGGATGAGCTGATGGAAGATTTAAAAGTTGCTTTGTTAGGTGGAGGCAAGATAGGCTTCCCTGAAGGGATGTGTTTTCAAGGATTGCCAGATGTGGACAGAGTAGTCAGTAGCTGGACAGACTGGAATGGAGAGTTCCAGTTATGGAAGACTCTCTGGAGAAGAGCATGGGAGGAGGAGACAGGATCTAGAGAGCAGCAGGCCTTGAGAGGAGTGGAGAGAATGATTTGGGTAATATGTTGAGATAAGATTGATGATGTAGCATGGGGCAGGTTTGCAAATGGCTTTGTATGATGATGTTAGTAGTTTGAATTTTATTAATTGGTCAGTTGGAAGCCAGTGTGTAGGCAGGTGCAGTCAATTTTCTCCACTGCAGGTGGTGCACAACCACAGTGGCAGTGCAGAGAGAGAGGGAGTGAAGAGGAACATGGTTCCTCTCTGGTTTCCTGGGTCACTGGGGCCAGGACTATACTCCTGACACAAGGGGTGGAAATGATAAGGGGTGGGGCTTATGAGAAGTGGGAGGGGTCAAAAAGGAAGGGTGGGGTCTGGCGCCCCCCCATCCTAAAATTTCACCAGCTGCCACTGCATGGGACCTTCTATATACACATCCAGTATATACATATTCTTCTCCTCCAGCATACTACTTGCTGACCGTTACTCTTCTCCTTTTCTCTCTCCAGCACTCACTTGCTGACCATTACACTGTTGTTTCCCTGGTCTGAAAGGAAATTTATCAGACCTCCATGACACTTGTTCTTCGCCACAGCTAGCACATGGTGAGGCCTGCTTAGACTGTTAGCAGAGCCTCAGAACTACCCTTTGTGGGTAAGGGTTGCATGTTCCGTTCTGTGAAACCATGGACCCTCATTTATGTAACTAAGTACGTTGGTGCTAGCTGGGCCTTGGATGAACTACAACTCCCATCCCATCTATCTTCCAGACCTATCTAGCCTGTCCTGTGGTCTAATGGCTCTCCTTCCCCTTGGTTGGCTCCTCCCGTCTTCTACAGACTGCACGCTTTCCTCTTAGCCTGTCTCAGTCTTCTCTTCCAACTCCCAGGGGCCGCCACTCACTGACTATTTGATGGATCCTTTAAAGATTCTCCTTCCATGTAGAACTCAGCTGCTCTCGTGCTTCCTTGTGCCACTGCAGGAGCTCCCGGCATCACCCAAGCCCCAGGCCTCAGGTTCACAGCCCCCAGACTGGGGGCTCCCCTCTTGGACAAGGCCTGATCTGCAGCTCATCCACCCCCCTTCTAGAACTTTCCCAGCTCAAGGGGAGGAAATCTCCAAGGGGTGTCCCTTCCCTCCATCTCCAGCCCCTCCCCTGAGCCACTGCCCAGCCCAGATCAAAACATTCAGGCCTGCACTTACAGTCAGACTAGACTAGATTTTTCCTCTCCTACCAAAAATCTACAAAAGTAAAGTATCTACACTGTGGGGGCGCTACACATATATATGTACACAGTGCCTTGAAAAAGTATTCATACCCATTGATATTTTCCACATTTTGTCATGTAAATGTATTTGATTGGGATTTTATGTGATAGACCAATACAAAGTGGCACATAATTGTATAGAGGAAGGAAAATTATAAATGGTTTTCATTTTTTTTTTTACAAATATCTGAAAAGTGTGGCGTGCATTTGTATTCTGATACCCCTAACTAAAATCTAGTGGAACCAATTGCCTCCAGAAGTCACCTTATTAGTAAATAAAGTCCAGTCTGTGTAATTTAATCTCAGTATACATACAGATGTTCTGTGAAGCCCTCAGAGGTTTGTTAGAGAACCTTAGTGAACAAACAGCATTATGAAGGCCAAGGAACACACCAGACAGGTCAGGGATAAAGTTGTGGAGAAGTTTAAAGCAGGGTTTGATTATAAAAAGAATATCCCAAGCTTTGAACATCTCATGGAGCACTGTTCAATCCATCATCCAAAAATGGAAAGAGTATAGCACAACTGCAAACCTACCAAGACATGGCCGTCCACAAGTTTGACAGGCCAGGGCAAGGAGAGCGATGATCAGAGAAGCAGCCAAGAGGCCCATGATAACTCTGGAGGAGCTGCAGAGATCCACAGCTCAGGTGGGAGAATCTGTCCACAGGAAAACTATTAGTCGTGCACTCCACAAATATGGCCTTTATTGAAGAGTGGCAATAAGATAGCCATGGTTGAAAGAAAGTCATAAGACGTTCCCTTTGCAATTTGCGAGAAGCCTAGTGGAGGGAACAGCAAACACGTGGAAAAGGGTACTCTGGTCAGATGAGACCAAAATTTTACTTTTTGGCCTAGAAACAAAACACTATGTGTGGTGGAAAACTAACACTGCACATTACCTTGAACACACCATCCCCACCGTGAAACATGATGATGGCAGCATCATGTTGTGGGGATGTTGTTCTTCAGCAGGGACAGGGAAGCTGGGAAGATGGATGGAGCCAAATACAGGGCAATCTGCTAGAGTCTGCAAAAGACTTGAGATTGGGGCGGAGGTTCACCTTCCAGCAGGATAACGACCCTAAATATACAGCCTGAGTTACAATGGAATGGTTTAGATCAAAGCATATTCATGTGTTAGAATGGCCCAGTCAAAGTTCAGACCTAAATCCAATTGAGAATCTGTGGCAAGATTTGAAAATTAAAACAAAAAATACATGAAAAAAAAAGAACTAGCAGGTGCACTGATCAACAGTTTAGTATAGCCCTCCAGATGGCTATTGGTGATAATTAGACATGTCAAAGGGTGCTGCTGCTCTCTTTGGATCCTCTGGGTGGCAGGAGCACATCTAGACAAAACACAAAAGAAGAGAGCGCAAAGCTGTCCTAGCGTAACTCGGCTTTAATATGACGTTAAAAACACTATAATGGTCAAACTCACACTGTGTGAAGATATATACAGTATAAGGATTCCAATGTGGCCGCACTCCTAAAACCATATCAAGATCCCAACAGGGGAAGGCGGGAGCCGTGGACGTTCAATCTAGCTGCTCGGATCCTGGCTTTACGTTCTCTTCTTTTGTGTTTTGTCAAGACTTGAAAATTGTTGTTCACAGACGCTCTCCATCCAATCTGACAGAGGTTGAGCTATTTTGCAAAGAAGAATGGGAAAAAATGTCACTCTCTAGATGTGCAAAGCTGGTAGAGACATTCCCAAAAACACTTGCAGCTCTAATTGCAGCTTAAGGTGGTTCTATAAAGTATTGACTTAGGAGGGCTGAATATAAATGCACGCCACACTTTTCAAATATTTATTTGTAAAAAATGTTGAAAACCATTTATCATTTTCCTTCCATTTCACCATTATCTGCCACTTTGTGTTGATCACATAAAATCCCAATAAAATACATTTACGTTTTTGGGTGTAACATGAAAAAATGTGGAAAATTTCAAGGGGTATGAATACTTTTTTTTTTTTTTATTTCAAATTTTTTATTAAGGCATAGATTAACAGTGACAAAGTATTACTTATTACCATGTCTTTTCTCGGGAAAGGGTGAGGGAAGAGGGGGGGGGGGGGATGGGGGGGGAGAGGGAGGGGTGGGAATGGAGGGGGTAAGGGGGATAAAGGAGTAAGGGAAAGGGTTTCCTGCAGGCCAAGTCATCGTTAACATGGGATGTTTTCTCCGATAATCCGGATGGGTGTGGGTAAGATTTAACCTGGATGGATAGGTGAGACCTGTATCGCCCGTTCCTCTCGCCTCTCCCCCCTAACAGGGGAGAAGGGGAGGGTGTGGGCGCGGGTCAGCGTCCAGGAGGGTATAGTAAGATGGTTGGATACCCGGAGAAGGGGTAGTGGCTGTAGTTCTATGTGACACTTGGCGTGAAGGATACACTTAGGGATATAATTAAACTTTTAGATAGCAAAAAGGAAGGAGAACAAACGAGGTTAGTTGCGCCTCTTAAATTCTTTAAACCCAGGTGAAATAGCAGGGGTTGAGAGTTTGGTTCGTCAGGTTTATGTAGGTAAGTTTTGTAGTAGAGGGTCGTGGCTTCCGCTTCTGGAGGTTGCGCTGATAAAGGGGTTGGACTGGGACTGGCCAGTCGGAGGAGTCCTCAGGTTGTGTCTTAAGTTGTAGACGTGGGGGGGGGGTGAGTCGTTCCTGGTCTTCCTTGGAATATGAGGTTTGGATGTATGAGTTCCATCTCCTGTGGAATCGGTTCCGAGGGTTTTGGTTGTTGGTCCAGTTGTCTAAGGACGTTTAGCTGCCTTTGGACTTCTTGTACACTGGGTGGGCTGGATTGTGTCCAGTGGTTCATGATAGCTTTGCGAGCTGCCAGCATGCACAAGAAGATCCATGGTTCCATAATTACTTTTGTCCCTGATGTTGCGGTGGTGAGGTCTGGACTGTCTCCAAATAACATCAAAGTCGGATGTAGTGGGATATCCTGGTCAACAACCTTGGCTGCGAGGGACTGCACTTGGGTCCAGAATGTTTCTATACATGGGCATGTCCAGAGTCTATGAGACAGGGTCGGGTTTTTCGCTTGGCACCTGGGGCAGCACCTGGAACCCTGGAGGTCGGGGGAGACATAGTGAGGTATGTAGGCTCTGTGTACTATTTTTAGTTGTGTTTCCCTCCATGCTTCGTTGGTGGTGAGCCGGAG
>BLSH010506701.1:24418-34927 GCA_018402905.1 Glandirana rugosa | reverse complement strand
GTGCACCTAACCCTACACAGAGCACCTAACACTTACCCTACACAGTGCACCTAAATCCAACCCTACACAGAGCACCCAACCCTAACCCTACACAGAGCACCTAACCCTTACCCTACACAATGCACCTAACCCTACACAGAGCACCTAACCCTAACCCTACACAGAGCACCTAACCCTACACAGAGCACCTAACCCTAACCCTACACAGAGCACCTAACCCTAACCCTACACAGAGCACCTAGCCCTAACCCTGCACAGAGCACCCAACCCTAACCCTACACAGAGCACCTAACCCTTACCCTACACAATGCAGCTAACCCTACACAGAGCACCTAACCCTAACCCTGCACAGAGCACCTAACCCTTACCCTACACAATGCACCTAACCCTACACAGTGCACCTCACCCTAACCCTACACAGAGCACCTAACCCTAACCATACACAGAGCACCTAACCCTAACCCTGCACAGAGCACCTTTGGGAAATAGACGTCTGAGTGCTGCCAGCATTGCTGCAGAGGGTGAAGGGGTGGGGGGTCAGCCTGTCAGTGCTCAGACCATACGCCCCACACTGCATCTAATTGATCTGCATGGCTGTCGTCCCAGAAGGAAGCCTCTTCTAAAGATGATGCACAAGAAAGCCTACAAACAGTTTGCTGAAGACAAGCAGACTAAGGGCATGGACGTTTTCACTTAGGGGTGTACTCACTTTTGTTGCCAGCGGTTTAGACATTAATGGCTGCGTGTTGAGTTATTTTGAGGGGACAGTAAATTTACACTGTTATACAAGCTGTACACTCACTACTTTACATTGCAGCAAAGTGTCAGCTCTTCAGTCTTGTCACATGAAAAGACAGAATATTATTATTATACAGGATTTACATAGCGCCAACAGTTTGCCCAGCGTTTTACAATAAAAGATTTACACAAATCGGAGGGGTGTACTTACTTTTGTGAGATACTGTAGCTGCAATTGTGGTCTGTTAATTAGCACTGACAGTGGTGCCTAGGGTTGCCACCTCATCCCTTTAAACCCGAACACCTATGAATCACACCGGATGTTCTGAGGGTAATTTAATGCAGATGAGGCACCAAGTGAGTTTAATTACCACCCTAATCAGCCACAGAACAACCGGGGTAATTAATGTGTGTTTGGGTTTAAAGGGATGAGGGGGCAACCCTAGTGGTGCCACTAATAAATCACAAAGGGGTTAATTGCACTGCCACTACTGCATTAGTGATCCATGGCAGTGTTAATTAACCCATTCATGTTGCAATACAAAGGGATTAATTAACACTGCCATGGATCACTAATGCAGTAGTGGCAGTGCAATTACCCCCTTGGTGTATTGTGTGGCGTCAGTGTTAATTACCCCACTGGTGCCACTAATGCAGCACAAAGGGGTTATTTTTTATATATTTGGTTGAACTGGATGGACTTTTGCCTTTTTTCCAACCTGACTAACGATGTAATTATCTGTCACTGGTCACTACTCTATCAGTAGCCAGCAGAAGTGCACTGTCACCCCTTCATGCTGCACAATGCTGGGTAATGGCAGCGTTGGTTAATTAACCCCTTCATCCCCAATTACAAAATCCACCACACCAAGGAGTTAATGGTCCAGTCAGTGCAACATAGCAAGCAGTATATTCTCCTCTGCCCACTTATCTGCAGCAGGTAGACTCTCAGTAAAGTTTGCCCAATTATTTTGCATAATGTGAAAGATGACGTTACGCCGAGTAAATAGATACCTAGCATGGCACACTTTGAAATTGCAAACACTCGCGGAATGGCGCCAAACTTCGGTACTTAAAAATCCCCATTGGCGACGTTTTAAAACATTTTACAGGTTACCAGTTTGGAGTTACAGAGGAGGTCTAGCACTAGAATTATTGCTCTCACTCTGACGATCGTGGCGATATCTCACATGTGTGGTTTGAATGTCGTTTACACATGAGGCGTGACTTACGTATGCGTTCGCTTCTGCGCGCGAGCATGCGTGGACGGGGCGCTTAAATTTTTTTTTTGTATCGTTTATTTTACTTTTCTATTTTTACATTTTTTTTTATCACTTTAATTCTTATTACAAGGAATGTAAACAGCCCTTGTAATAGGGATAGTGTGTGACAGGTCCTCTTTACAGCGAGATCTGGGGGGTCAATAAGTCCCCACATCTCACTTCTAGGCTGGGAAGCCTGAAATAAGAAAAAAAAAACGATCCTGGCTTCCCAGCCTAGGGAACCATCTGGATGCTCTATGGTAAGCTTCTGGGAAGGACCGATTCCTTCTCCCTGACGTCGATCGTATGGGCGAGCAGGGAGAAGCATCAGAGGGCGGCGAGGGGACGTCTCCTCCCACTGCCTGTAAGAGCGATCAAGCAGATGAAAAGCCGCTACGATTGATCTTACAGTGCAGGGAATTGACGGAGCTAAAAGAAGATATCTGAATGATGCCTGTAGCTGCACCCATCATTCAGATATCCCCACTCAAAGTCCACAATGTCACATGACGTCGCTGGGCGGGAAGTGGTTGAATATCCAGGGTCAGCCCAGCTGAGGAGGAGTTGTTTGGGTGGAAGAGCTGGAGATGGAGTGTTGAGCTGTCGGGGCCTTTGAGGGAGCTCCCCAGTCTGGAGGGGGTGACCTTGGCCCTGGGCTCAGGTGCGGACAGGGCCCTCCAGGGAAGTGCAGAGGTGTCCTGGACAGGAGGCACAGGAGGAGCAAGAGAGGACAGCAGGAGAGAGCACTGCCGGGCAAGGGTCCAGGGAGAGGAACCACTGGTCGCAGCCAGGAGGGCTGGTGAGTGACTTACAGCCAGGAGAGGACTGGGAGAGTGCAGTCCAGAAGGGGTGTAGAAACAGCTGAAGGGACTGTGGTGTCATGGGCAGTGATGGGAGGGTTGGCAGGGCCTGAAGATGGGGTGCAGGGCACAGTAGCCACAGGGACAGCTGGCATCTGGACTCTTCCATTTTTGCTACACTATAGGGGCCTGCGGTCCCTGCCTGCAAAGGGTAATTGCCGAGGCCTGGAAGAAGCCAGTGTCAGGCCTATTAAATCTGTGCTAGCTGTTCCAGCGGGTGCAAGTAAGTGTTGTGCTGGAGGTGTGAGAAGTAATAGTCTGCAGGCAATATTTGTGCTGGGGAGAAGACTAGGAGAGTATATCCACTTACCAACCTCAGGTTGACGGCGACAAAGTGGCTCGATAACGCAAACCGCCGTCATACGAAGGCGGCTGCGAGATTGCGCACTGTGTCGGGGGGGGCCAGGGAGCGGGTGTGGTGGATTCGATCTTCGCCGGCTACCCGCGATGCCCCCCCCGGAGTGAAAGAACGGAGGTCGGTGTAAGTAAACACGGACCTCCGTTCTGTGAAGGGGGAAGGGCTGTGATCACTCCCCTTCCCCTGCTAGGGCAGTCCCCCCACAGTTAGAACACACTGAGGGAACACAGTTAACCCTTAGAGCGCCCCCTGCAGGTTAACCCCTTCACTGCCAATGGCATTTACACAGTAATCAGGGCATTTTTATAGCACTGATCGCTGTATAAATGCCAATGGTCCCAAAAAAGTGTCAAAATGGTCCGACATGTCCGCCGCAATATCGCAGTACCGCTAAAAATCGCAGATCGCCGCCATTACTAGTAAAAAAATAAAAAAATAAAACCCCCAGAAATTAATTCTCATCGTCTGTAAACGCGGCCACTTTTGCGCAAACCAATCAATAAACGCCGATTGTGATTTTTTTTATCACAAATATGAGGAAGAATAAAAATCGGCCAAAAACGGTGAAAAAAAATGTTTTTTTGGATTTTTTTTTGGATTTGTATTTTAGGAAAAAGTTAGAAATTTGGGTTTTTTTGCAAAATTTTCGCTCTTCTTTTGTTTATAGCGGCGATCAGAAATGACGCAGCGGTGATCAAATACCACCAAAAGAAAGCTCTATTTGTGAGAAAAAAAGGACGCAAATTTCGTTTGGGTACAATGCCGCACGACCGCGCAATTGTCAGTTAAAGCGACGCAGCGCCGAATCGCAAAAAGGGCTCCGGTCCTAAAGGGGGAAATCCTTCCGGGGCTGAAGTGGAATACAGAGTTTGTATCGTTGTCCCATGCAATGTTCTGCAATCTACCAGACATCTCATAATTCCCTTTACCCATCCAAGTTCAAATCCCCTCAATAAAATACAAAAACGAAGCTCGTGGACTGGAGGGTGAGAACTGCGTGCCTGGCTGTGCAGGGTGACCACAATACCCAGCAGCCCCTATGGGGGAACCGCTGCATAATATTAAAAATCACTCAAATTTATTATATAAAGTTTGTCTCCAATATGAAGATACTGGAGATTGGCATCCTGGGTCCCACCGGCGGGCGTGGTGATGTCACTTCACCCAAAGCATTTCCCCTGAACAGGTAGGGGCGGAGTTTCGAGTCATGTGACCGACAAAAAAGGATATCGGAGAACTGGTGAAGGGGCAGAGAAGGACAAGCAAAGTTCTAGGAGGCATGGAGGAGCCCAGCTATGAGGAGCTGAATGTTGGCCGACTTTGCCACTTATTGCCTTGTTGTAATGACGATTCAGGGCCACTAACAGGCTTGCCACCCACGGAGCTCCTGCAGTAACCGGTAAGACCTCCTTCCTTATCATTCTCCAAGATTCTAAACATTCTCAGATAGTAAAAGAGAATGCCGAGTTTGGCTTCAGACCACCAATCAATGAAGCTACAATCAAGATTCCAATTTTAAGTGTGGTGGTCGCCCACCACTTTACCCCCCTGGTACACAGAATTCTGGGCGGTGCGTCTGTGTTGGACCCAAACATTCATTTCACACCTTAAATGTGGCGCGCATCTCATGACCTGAATTATGGGGGGGGGGGAGACCCCAGAGAAGCGAGGACCTCCTAACCCGGGAGCAGAGGATGGGAGTGGCGTCATCTCTCTTGGTCACCCACACACAATTTTTTTGGGCTGGGGCAATTTTAGGGAGAAGAAAGAGTAAGAAATGAGAGGGCACTGCATGAGATTTACAAATAATCGCCATGTCCATGAAATCACCTGTTCATAATAAATCCATGGACTCGTCACCCATTGGTCCACCAATGTGGCTATGGGTCCCAATGTTTTAATAAATGAAACAATACATTTGCCATTCAGTGTTCATTTCGCCAACTAAAAAATTTTCGTCTACTAAATCTACACTGTTAGGCCTCATACACACGGGCGTATCTTTAAAAATAAACAAAGCGTCGGGCCCGACGTCAAGGAAAAAAAAACGGCGTTTTTCGGCGTTATGCATTGGCGTTAGTGAGCGTTGGCGTCAATAGGCGTTTTTTTAAAAAAAAAATCATCCCTCTATTTATCAACCTAAAAACGTTGGCGTCAAAAAACGCTGGAAAACGACGGTACAATATTAGTTGGCGTGTGTTGGCGTTAGTTGGCGTGTGTTGACATTTTGCGGCGTACTTTGTCCTGAAGTTCGGCCGAACCTGCAGACCCCGGACTTCCAGAGGTTCGATCAACTCTAACTATAACTAAAACTAAATTGAAATTTGATGTCAAAATCGGCACCGTTGTTGATATCCAGATAGGAGAGCTGTCCTTTTCCTCATAGATGCTAAGCACCGGTGTGAATGCTGGAAGATGCACAACCCCCATAAGTTTCTATGGGTGAGGAAAGTTCAACAAACCTAAGTGTGCAATAATTTACTGCCCAGGACCTTCGGAATCAAAGAGCAAGGTCCCAGCCAAGAGCATCTCGCCATTCAGGGACGTTTACAAGGCATGGAAGGGTCTAAATGATGTTGCTAATTAATTCTCTATTTCCCCTGGCTTCTCTGGCCGTGCCGCCCGCATTCCACGGGCCGCTTACTCGTTGGTTCAGGTAGTTCTTCCATCGCTGCCAAGAGCTGAGCTCATTCTTCGCAAACTCTTTTTCTTCATCAGTGAAAAAATAAATAAACAAATACAAGGAATGTCAAATTCATGGCAGACGCATTTTTGAAAAAAAAAAAAAGAAAGAAGAGAAGGTTGCTATGGAATCGCAAGCAAACCGAAGCAAACATTCGCACAAAGCAAAGTGTTTGCCAGTGAACAGAAAGATGCTGAAAAAATGGAGATTTACATCAACTTTGTAAACGTGTAATAAAGTAACATGGAGTCTGAGGAAAAGGCTTTGTCCAAGGGTTGGGTCAGAGTTCATGGTGAGCTGAAGGAATTTACATGTTGTACCAAAACTATAACATGAGATTGGTGATGAAATGGGGATAAAAGTCAGATTACATTCCCACATTGCCACTAGCAATGTAGATATTGCTTGTTTGTGTTCATTTGGTGAATAGCATGGAGCACCCTCTACATAGGTAGGTGCTATAGTGCTAGGATTTCTATAGCACAGGTAAATTTAGGCAGGCCTAGCTGTTTGTTCTGATTGTTTGGGCTGCGAGTGGCCTAGGGTAGCAGCTGGTGACTCACAGGCAGCATCACTGAGACCTCCCCTTTCTCTCTAGAGGCTTCTGGAGTGTTCTAGGAGAAAGGTTCTAGTTATTGCTCTGTGGCCAACTTAATTGTTGAGTGTAATAATGTCCTTTTGCATTACATAACAGGACATCTTCCTAAATGCATGTAGTTCCCTCAAATGCCAGGGCCCACAGTCGGTAGGCAAGAGGCTAGCCTCCAAAAGCCTCTGTCCCGGGTGAGTCTGTCACAATTACTAAATTACAATAAGTGGCACCAATGGGTAAGGGGCCCGGGGTAGCATGTGGTAAGTAGGATGATTTCTAAGGGCCAATATCTGTTTAACCACTTGCTGACCGCCGATCGGCACCTGACGGCGACAGAGTGGCTCTTTAAGGCAAAACGCTGTCATACGATGGCGGCTGCCAGATTGCGCACAGTGAATGCGCGCGCGCCGCTGGAGGCGCGCCCGTGCGCTCACTGTGTCCGGGGAGGGCCAGGGAGCGGGTGCGGTGGAGTCGATCTCCGCCGGCCACCCGCGATGCCCCCCCCCCCCCGAGTGAAAGAATGGAGGTCTGTGTAAGTAAACACGGACCTCCTTTCTGTGAGAGGGGGAAGGGCTTTGATCGCTTCCCTTCTCCTGCTAGGGCAGTCCCCCCACAGTTAGAACACGTCCAGGGAACACAGTTAACCCTTAGAGCGCCCCCTGCAGGTTAACCCCTTCACTGCCAATGGCATTTACACAGTAATCAGTGCATTTTTATAGCACTGATTGCTATATAAATGCCAATGGTCCCAAAAAAGTGTCAAAATGGTCCGACATGTCCGCCCCAAGATCGCAGTACTGCTAGAACCTTCAGGGCCCCGATGCAAGAAATTATGAAGGGCCTCCGACCCCTGGCCAGGGCCCTTCCCTCTTCCCACTGACCCTGGGGCCCTTTACTCCCTTCGCGGGTCCCTTTATTACGGTACCGCCGCAGGGCCCCATTCACAAGTTCTGCAGCGGGCCCCTTTTCTGCCATCTTTGGGCCTCCCCAGAAATGACGCAGCGGTGATCAAATACCACCAAAAGAAAGCTCTGTTTGTGGGAAAAAAAGGACGCAAATTTTGTTTGGATGCAACGTCGCACGACCGCGCAATTGTCAGTTAAAGCGACGCAGCGCCGAATCGCAAAAAGGGCTCCGGTCCTAAAGCTGGAAATCCTTCCGGGGCTGAAGGGGTTAAGTTTCGATCAGCAGGCAATTATCATGTTTGTGATCAGTCTGCTTCATATTCTTATACCTTTTCTATGGAAGGCTCGTTGCACCTATAATGCCATTGTGATGACAGAATTAGGTCTTGACCTTCTGTTTCTGGATTTGGTAACAACCAGAAATGACAGCGCAGTTCACATTGCCAAGTGGAATTATTGTGGCCCAGTCCACAGAAATGGCGGGTTTAGGTGTGGTGACAATATTTGGGTGAGGAGAACGCTGAATTCCATAAATGTTTCAGTCCAGACCAAATTGTTTGGCTAATCAAACCAAGAGAGAGATTTGCTCCTGAAGCCATCGCCTGGATTACAAAGGCATTTCTACATTTCCTTTGGCAGAAGAAGAGTCTGCAAAGTGATGAACAAGCTATACTTGTCTCGGGATGATGGAGGAATGAGTTTCCGAAATACTTGTGGCTGTGACCTAGCCAGCATTTCCAGACTTGTTAAGGACATGGTGATGGAGAGATTAGGTTTCTAGAGTCTTGGTGCTGCTGGTGCAAGGCAGTATTTCTTCTCACATAGTTTGGTTTTTGATTTTTACTATTATAGGTATTTTATAGTGCCAACAATTTTACACAACGCCATGGAAGGCAGAAAGACTTTGCACTCCGCAAGTGCAGTTGCTCCAGAGCTTAGTACATGAGGAAGAGCCCTGTGGATTTCCATCGTCCAATCACGTGCAAGCAAGATTCCGTTTTTTTATTATTTCCCTTGCATGTGATTAGATATTCTTTGCAAAGTGAAGCTTCACCTCATTTACTCATTTTCAGGAGCAACTGCACTTGCAAAGTGCACAGTCTATAGGGGCATGGCGGGGAGCTGCGGTCTGCACAGGTCTGACGTTTTTACAACAAGCATCCCTGAAGGGAGTGCCATCTTGGAATTGCTCCCTAGATGAACAGGGGAATTGGACCTTTCACATGTTGGTACAAGAACCCCTAGAGTTGTTTTTGGTCCAACCTTCTCCTCCTGTAGCCACCATCTCTCTACCTCGCCTTGTTTTCGGTGTTTGTTTTTTCTCTCCCTGTTGAACTCTTGTGTGGATTTATGAATATTGAAGTTACATATCTCTTGGATTGATGGACAGGATATTTATAATATTGGCGTGGCTAATTTAATATATATCCCCTGAAGAAGCCTAATACTTGGCGAAACATGTCGGGATCATTGGGATTTCCACGATCACCATCTATTATAGATCATGTTTGTAAATATCCAAGTTGAAATGATCCATTGCATTCTTATTGTATTTTAAATGGTCTTTTTTTATGAGGTCCCCTCTGACTATCTGCTCTATTGGTTTACATATTGTACATTCAGATCTCTGACCAACTACTGATCAATAGAAAGTAACAGAGAAGAGGAAACCATGCAATAAATGACCTTCACCAGTCCACCTTCCTGACTGGGGGGGGGACGTCAATCACAAGGGGCTTTAGCTATTGGTGAAACCAAGCATTGATTAATTAATGATTAGGCAGTTCCAATGCACCATACGGAGAATGCTGCTTATTGGAGGACACCAGAGGTCATAGCTGTCCCACCTTATTAAAAAACTGATTGGAATGACTAGTAAAGTAATGGTCATTCCTCGTTTATTATGCAGCACTTTGTAGAGTACATAGAAGCTCTTATATCAGCCCCGTCCCCAGAAGGAGCTCATGGTCTACATGTTGGAACCAATTTCAGGGATGAAACCATTGAACCCGCCGATGCTTAGAAGGCCATCTGCGGCAATACTGGAGAAGACAACCTTGCCTCGTTAATCATAAGGTATTGTAATATCATCACCTCCTCACAAATCCAAATGAAAGGGAATTCTTCTGTACTCTGCCACTGACATGGAACCAGCTTGGAGCATGTGAAGTTCTTATCTCCATAATGTCCCCCCATAGGTGCTATTAGATCAGCATGAGAGCCGGCAATCCGCTTCACACATGGAGAACGCCGCGCCATTTTCACATTTGTAAATTGCAGTTGTTGACTCTTACAATTATTTTTTCAACACAAAAATGATCCAGAAATTGGAGCTGTCTCAATTCTACGCGCTTTAATGTGCAAAAATCTGAGCAATCTCACATCAATCAGTTCTGCCACATGGCTCATTACATTTTCCAATAAATTCAAAAGAAATCCAATAAGAAAGCAGAAATATGCAGCACCCTATCTAGTATAAACACGTTCTTCATTCTTCACGTTCTGCTCCTATGGTGGAGATCTCAGAAGATTGTTCTCAAGGGATGCACTTTCCTTGTCTCTTCCCAACAAATCCTTCCAGCATCTGAATTCTTCACATTATAAAAAACAAGGACAGAGATCACACGAGCAAGGGGAAAAGGATTGCTGCTACCGGAGCCAAATGTATTTTCTAAGTCAGGGGTTCTCAACCAGGGTTCCTCCAGAGGTTGCTAGGGGTTCCTCCAGAGGTTGCTAGGGGTTCCTTGAGCGATGGTCAATTTCTACCTCTCAGATAAATTCCCAATGACCTCATTGATCTTTTTAGCTATCTGTAAGGGGGAGAATTCTTACCAATGACCACAAATGTAAGGAGCATTCTTCCCATTGACCACAAGTGTGAGGAACATTCTTCCCAATGACCACAAGTGTAAGGAGCATTCTTCCCATTGACCACAAGTGTAGGGAACATTCTTCCCAATGACCACAAGTGTAAGGAGCATTCTTCCCAATGACCACAAGTGTAAGGAGCATTCTTCCCACTTAATGTGAACACCAGTAACCCTTCTTACAAGGAGTGTGAACACCAGTAACCCTTCTTACGAGGAATGTGAACACCAGTAACCCTTCTTA
>BLSH010506701.1:4377-15719 GCA_018402905.1 Glandirana rugosa | reverse complement strand
ATTTGTATTAGACTTCAGCAGTCATCCAGCAACAAAGATGGCGCCATTGTAATATTCACTGGACAAAACCCAGATCCAGGTATATAGCATAAAACCCAGATCCAGGTATATAGCATAAAACCCAGCTCCAGGTATATAGCATAAAACCCAGATCTAGGTATATAGCATAAAACCCAGTTCCAGGTATATAACACAAAGCCCAGCTCCAGGTATATAGCATAAAACCCAGCTCCAGGTATATAGCATAAAACCCAGATCCAGGTATATAGCATAAAACCCAGCTCCAGGTATATAACACAAAGCCCAGCTCCAGGTATATAACACAAAGCCCAGCTCCAGGTATATAACACAAAGCCCAGCTCCAGGTATATAGCATAAAACCCAGATCCAGGTATATAACACAAAACCCAAATCCAGGTATATAGCATAAAACCCAGATCCAGGTATATAGCATAAAACCCAGCTCCAGGTATATAACACAAAGCCCAACTCCAGGTATTTAAAATAAAACCCAGATCCAGGTATATAGCATAAAACCCAGCTCCAGGTATATAACACAAAGCCCAACTCCAGGTATATATCATAAAACCCAGCTCCAGGTATATAGCATAAAACCCAGCTCCAGGTATATAGCATAAAACCCAGATCCAGGTATATAACACAAAGCCCAGCTCCAGGTATATAGCATAAAACCCAGCTCCAGGTATATAACACAAAGCCCAACTCCAGGTATATAACACAAAGCCCAGCTCCAGGTATATAACACAAAGCCCAGCTCCAGGTATATAGCATAAAACCCAGATCCAGGTATATAACACAAAACCCAGATCCAGGTATATAACACAAAGCCCAGCTCCAGGTATATAGCACAAAACCCAGCTACAGGTATATAGCACAAAACCCAGCTACAGGTATATAGCACAAAGCCCAGCTCCAGGTTTATAACACAAAGCCCAGCTCCAGGTATATAGCATAAAACCCAACTCCAGGTATATAGCACAAAACCCAGCTCCAGGTATATAGCACAAAGCCCAGCTCCAGGTATATAGCACAAAACCCAGCTACAGGTATATAGCACAAAGCCCAGCTCCAGGTTTATAACACAAAGCCCAGCTCCAGGTATATAGCATAAAACCCAACTCCAGGTATATAGCACAAAACCCAGCTCCAGGTATATAGCACAAAGCCCAGCTCCAGGTATAAAACACAAAGCCCAGCTCCAGGTATATAACACAAAGCCCAACTCCAGGTATATAACACCATGTCCAGCTCCAGGTATATAGCACCATGCCCAGATCCAGGTATATAACATAAAACCCAGATCCAGGTATATAACACAAAGCCCAACTCCAGGTATATAACACCATGTCCAGCTCCAGGTATATAACACCATGCCCAGATCCAGGTATATAACATAAAACCCAACTCCAGGTATATAACACAAAACCCAGCTCCAGGTATATAACACAAAACCCAGCTCCAGGTATATAACACAAAACCCTGCTCCAGGTATATAGCATAAAACCCAACTCCAGGTATATAGCACAAAACCCAGCTACAGGTATATATCACAAAACCCTGCTCCAGGTATATAACACAAAGCCCAGCTCCAGGTATATAACACAAAACCCAGCTCCAGGTATATAACACAAAGCCCAGCTACAGGTATATAACACAAAACCCTGCTCCAGGTATATAACACAAAGCCCAGCTCCAGGTATATAACACAAAGCCCAGCTCCAGGTATATAACACCATGTCCAGCTCCAGGTATTTAACACCATGCCCAGATCCAGGTATATAACACAAAACCCTGCTCCAGGTATATAGCACAAAACTCAGCTCTAGGTATATAACACAAAACCCAGATCCAGGTACATAACACAAAACCCAGCTCTAGGTATATAACACAAAACCCAGCTCTAGGTATATAACATAAAACCCAGCTCCAGGTATATAACACAAAACCCAGCTCCAGGTATATAACAAAACCCAGCTCTAGGTATATAACACAAAACCCAGCTCTAGGTATATAACACAAAACCCAGCTCCAGGTATATAGCATAAAACCCAGATCCAGGTATATAACATAAAACCCAGATCCAGGTATATAGCATAAAACCCAGCTCCAGGTATATAGCATAAAACCCAGATCCAGGTATACAGCATAAAACCCAGCTCCAGGTATATAGCATAAAACCCAGCTCCAGGTATATAGCATAAAACCCAGATCCAGGTATATAGCATAAAACCCAGCTCCAGGTATATAACATAAAACCCAGATCCAGGAATATAGCATAAAACCCAGCTCCAGGTATATAGCATAAAACCCAGATCCAGGTATATAGCATAAAACCCAGATCCAGGTATATAGCATAAAACCCAGATCCAGGTATATAGCATAAAACCCAGCTCCAGGTATATAGCATAAAACCCAGATCTAGGTATATAGCATAAAACCCAGCTCCAGGTATATAACACAAAGCCCAACTCCAGGTATATAACACAAAGCCCAGCTCCAGGTATATAACACAAAGCCCAGCTCCAGGTATATAACACAAAGCCCAGCTCCAGGTATATAGCATAAAACCCAAATCCAGGTATATAACACAAAACCCAAATCCAGGTATATAGCATAAAACCCAGATCCAGGTATATAGCATAAAACCCAGCTCCAGGTATATAGCATAAAACCCAGCTCCAGGTATATAACACAAAGCCCAGCTCCAGGTATATAGCATAAAACCCAGCTCCAGGTATATAGCATAAAACCCAGCTCCAGGTATATAACATAAAACCCAGCTCCAGGTATATAGCATAAAACCCAGATCCAGGTATATAGCATAAAACCCAGCTCCAGGTATATAGCATAAAACCCAGCTCCAGGTATATAACACAAAGCCCAGCTCCAGGTATATAACACAAAGCCCAGCTCCAGGTATATAACACAATGCCCAGCTCCAGGTATATAGCATAAAACCCAGATCCAGGTATATAACATAAAACCCAGATCCAGGTATATAACACAAAGCCCAACTCCAGGTATATAGCATAAAACCCAGATCCAGGTATATAACACAAAACCCAAATCCAGGTATATAGCATAAAACCCAGATCCAGGTATATAGCATAAAACCCAGCTCCAGGTATATAGCATAAAACCCAGCTCCAGGTATATAGCATAAAACACAGCTCCAGGTATATAACACAAAGCCCAACTCCAGGTATATAACACAAAGCCCAACTCCAGGTATATAGCATAAAACCCAGATCCAGGTATATAGCATAAAACCCAGATCCAGGTATATAGCATAAAACCCAGCTCCAGGTATATAACACAAAGCCCAGCTCCAGGTATATAACACAAAGCCCAACTCCAGGTATATAGCATAAAACCCAGCTCCAGGTATATAACACAAAACCCAGCTCCAGGTATATAACACAAAACCCTGCTCCAGGTATATAGCATAAAACCCAACTCCAGGTATATAGCACAAAACCCTGCTCCAGGTATATAACACAAAGCCCAGCTCCAGGTATATAACACAAAACCCAGCTCCAGGTATATAACACAAAGCCCAGCTACAGGTATATAACACAAAACCCTGCTCCAGGTATATAACACAAAGCCCAGCTCCAGGTATATAACACAAAGCCCAGCTCCAGGTATATAACACCATGTCCAGCTCCAGGTATATAACACCATGCCCAGATCCAGGTATATAACACAAAACCCTGCTCCAGGTATATAGCACAAAACTCAGCTCTAGGTATATGACACAAAACCCAGCTCCAGGTATATAACAAAACCCAGCTCTAGGTATATAACACAAAACCCAGCTCTAGGTATATAACACAAAACCCAGCTCCAGGTATATAGCATAAAACCCAGCTCCAGGTATATAACACAAAACCCAGATCCAGGTATATAACACAAAACCCAGATCCAGGTATATAACACAAAGCCCAACTCCAGGTATATAACACAAAGCCCAGCTCCAGGTATATAGCATAAAACCCAGCTCCAGGTATATAACACAAAACCCAGATCCAGGTATATAACACAAAGCCCAGCTCCAGGTATATAACACAAAGCCCAGCTCCAGGTATATAACACAAAACCCAGCTCCAGGTATATAACACAAAGCCCAGCTCCAGGTATATAGCATAAAACCCAGATCCAGGTATATATCATAAAACCCAGTTCCAGGTATATAAAACAAGGCCCAACTCCAGGTATATAGCATAAAACCCAGATCCAGGTACATAGCATAAAACCCAGCTCCAGGTATATACCACAAAGCCCAACTCCAGGTATATAGCATAAAACCCAGATCCAGGTGTATAGCATAAAACCCAGATCCAGGTATATATCATAAAACCCAGCTCCAGGTATATAACACCATGCCCAGATCCAGGTATATAGCATAAAACCCAGCTCCAGGTATATAAAACAAGGCCCAA
The DNA here is from genome assembly GCA_018402905.1 of Glandirana rugosa. Classification (NCBI taxonomy): domain Eukaryota; kingdom Metazoa; phylum Chordata; class Amphibia; order Anura; family Ranidae; genus Glandirana; species Glandirana rugosa. The sequence goes on along the minus strand of BLSH010506701.1, from coordinate 11,256 downwards.
CTCCAGGTATATAGCATATAACCCAGCTCCAGGTATATAGCATAAAACCCAGATCCAGGTATATAGCATAAAACCCAGCTCCAGGTATATAACACAAAGCCCAACTCCAGGTTTATAGCATAAAACCCAGCTCCAGGTATATAACACAAAGCCCAGCTCCAGGTATATAACACAAAGCCCAGCTCCAGGTATATAGCATAAAACCCAGCTCCAGGTATATAGCATAAAACCCAGATCCAGGTATATAGCATAAAACCCAGCTCCAGGTATATAGCACAAAACCCAGCTCCAGGTATATAGCATAAAACCCAGATGCAGGTATATAGCATAAAACCCAGATCCAGGTATATAGCATGAAACCCAACTCCAGGTATATAGCACAAAACCCAGCTCCAGGTATATAACACAAAGCCCAACTCCAGGTATATAACACAAAGCCCAGCTCCAGGTATATAGCACAAAGCCCAACTCCAGGTATATAACACAAAACCCAACTCCAGGTATATAACACCATGCCCAGCTCCAGGTATATAACACCATGCCCAGATCCAGGTATATAACATAAAACCCAGATCCAGGTATATAACACAAAGCCCAGATCCAGGTATATAACATAAAACCCAGATCCAGGTATATAACACGAAGCCCAGATCCAGGTATATAACACAAAGCCCAGCTCCAGGTATATAACACAAAGCCCAGCTCCAGGTATATAACACAAAACCCAGCTCCAGGTATATAACACAAAACCCAACTCCAGGTATATAACACCATGCCCAGCTCCAGGTATATAACACCATGCCCAGCTCCAGGTATATAACACCATGCCCAGATCCATGTATATAACATAAAACCCATATCCAGGTATATAACACAAAGCCCAGATCCAGGTATATAACACAAAACCCAACTCCAGGTATATAACACAAAACCCAGCTCCAGGTATATAACACAAAACCCTGCTCCAGGTACATAGCATAAAACCCAACTCCAGGTATATAGCACAAAACCCAGCTACAGGTATATAACACAAAACCCTGCTCCAGGTATATAGCACAAAGCCCAGCTCCAGGTATATAACACAAATCCCAGCTCCAGGTATATAACACAAAGCCCAGCTCCAGGTATATAACACAAATCCCAGCTCCAGGTATATAACACAAAGCCCAGCTACAGGTATATAACACAAAACCCTGCTCCAGGTATATAACACAAAGCCCAGCTCCAGATATATAACACAAAGCCCAGCTCCAGGTATATAACACAAAGCCCAGCTCCAGGTATATAACACAAAGCCCAGCTCCAGGTATATAGCATAAAACCCAGATCCAGGTATATAACACAAAACCCTGCTCCAGGTATATAGCACAAAACTCAGCTCTAGGTATATAACACAAAACCCAGCTCCAGGTATATAACACAAAACCCAGCTCTAGGTATATAACACAAAACCCAGCTCTAGGTATATAACACAAAACCCAGCTCTAGGTATATAACACAAAACCCAGCTCCAGGTATATAGCATAAAACCCAGCTCCAGGTATATAGCATAAAACCCAGATCCAGGTATATATCATAAAACCCAGCTCCAGGTATATAACACCATGCCCAGATCCAGGTATATAGCATAAAACCCAGCTCCAGGTTTATAAAAGAAGGCCCAACTCCAGGTATATAGCATAAAACCCAGCTCCAGGTATATAGCATAAAACCCAGCTCCAGGTATATAGCATAAAACCCAGATCCAGGTATTTAGCATAAAACCCAGCTCCAGGTATATAGCATAAAACCCAGATGCAGGTATATAGCATAAAACCCAGATCCAGGTATATAGCATGAAACCCAACTCCAGGTATATAGCACAAAACCCAGCTCCAGGTATATAACACAAAGCCCAACTCCAGGTATATAACACAAAGCCCAGCTCCAGGTATATAGCATAAAACCCAACTCCAGGTATATAACACCATGCCCAGCTCCAGGTATATAACACAAAACCCAACTCCAGGTATATAACACCATGCCCAGCTCCAGGTATATAACACCATGCCCAGATCCAGGTATATAACATAAAACCCAGATCCAGGTATATAACACAAAGCCCAGATCCAGGTATATAACACAAAGCCCAGCTCCAGGTATATAACACAAAACCCAGCTCCAGGTATATAACACAAAACCCAACTCCAGGTATATAACACCATGCCCAGCTCCAGGTATATAACACAAAGCCCAACTCCAGGTATATAACACAAAGCCCAACTCCAGGTATATAACACCATGCCCAGCTCCAGGTATATAACACAAAGCCCTGCTCCAGGTATATAGCATAAAACCCAGAACCAGGTATATAACACAAAGCCCAGCTCCAGGTATATAACACCATGCCCAGCTCCAGGTATATAACACCATGCCCAGATCCAGGTATATAACACAAAGCCCAGATCCAGGTATATAACACAAAGCCCAGCTCCAGGTATATAACACAAAACCCAGCTCCAGGTATATAACACAAAACCCAACTCCAGGTATATAACACCATGCCCAGCTCCACGTATATAACACAAAACCCAGCTCCAGGTATATAACACAAAACCCAACTCCAGGTATATAACACCATGCCCAGCTCCAGGTATATAACACAAAGCCCAACTCCAGGTATATAACACAAAGCCCAACTCCAGGTATATAACACCATGCCCAGCTCCAGGTATATAACACAAAGCCCTGCTCCAGGTATATAACATGAAACCCAGATCCAGGTATATAACACAAAGCCCAGATCCAGGTATATAACACAAAGCCCAGCTCCAGGTATATAACATAAAACCCAGATCCAGGTATATAACACAAAGCCCAGATCCAGGTATATAACACAAAACCCAGCTCCAGGTATATAACACCATGCCCAGATCCAGGTATATAACACAAAGCCCAGCTCCAGGTATATAACATAAAACCCAGATCCAGGTTTATAGCATAAAACCCAGCTCCAGGTATATAACACAAAACCCAGCTCCAGGTATATAACACAAAACCCAGCTCCAGGTATATAACACAAAACCCAGCTCCAGGTATATAACACAAAGCCCAACTCCAGGTATATAACACAAAGCCCAGCTCCAGGTATATAACACAAAGCCCAGCTCCAGGTATATAACACCATGCCCAGATCCAGGTATATAACACAAAACCCAGCTCCAGGTATATAACACAAAGCTCAGCTCCAGGTATATAACACAAAGCCCAGCTCCAGGTATATAACACAAAACCCAACTCCATGTATATAACACAAAGCCCAGCTCCAGGTATATAACACAAAACCCAACTCCAGGAATATAACACAAAGCCCAACTCCAGGTATATAACACAAAACCCAGCTCCAGGTATATAACACAAAGCCCAGCTCCAGGTATATAACACAAAGCCCAGCTCCAGGTATATAACACAAAGCCCAACTCCAGGTATATAGCATAAAACCCAGCTCCAGGTATATAACACAAAGCCCAACTCCAGGTATATAACACAAAGCATAGCTCCAGGTATATAACACAAAGCCCAGCTCCAGGTATATAACACAAAGCCCAACTCCAGGTATATAGCATAAAACCCAGCTCCAGGTATATAGCATAAAGCCCAGCTCCAGGTATATAGCATAAAACCCAGCTCCAGGTATATAGCATAAAACCCAGATCCAGGTATATAGCATAAAACCCAGATCCAGGTATATAGCATAAAACCCAGATCCAGGTATATAACACAAAGCCCAGCTCCAGGTATATAACACAAAGCCCAGCTCCAGGTATATAGCATAAAACCCAGCTCCAGGTATATAGCATAAAACCCAGCTCCAGGTATATAGCATAAAACCCAGATCCAGGTATATAACACAAAACCCAAATCCAGGTATATAGCATAAAACCCAGCTCCAGGTATATAGCATAAAACCCAGCTCCAGGTATATAACACAAAGCCCAGCTCCAGGTATATAACACAAAGCCCAGCTCCAGGTATATAGCATAAAACCCAGATCCAGGTATATAACATAAAAACCAGATCCAGGTATATAACACAAAGCCCAGCTCCAGGTATATAACACAAAGCCCAGCTCCAGGTATATAACATAAAACCCAGATCCAGGTACATAGCATAAAACCCAGATCCAGGTATATAACACAAAACCCAGCTCCAGGTATATATCATAAAACCCAGCTCCAGGTATATAGCATAAAACCCAGCTCCAGGTATATAAAACAAAGCCCAACTCCAGGTATATATCATAAAACCCAGCTCCAGGTATATAGCATAAAACCCAGCTCCAGGTATATAGCATAAAACCCAGATCCAGGTATATAACATAAAAACCAGATCCAGGTATATAACACAAAGCCCAGCTCCAGGTATATATCATAAAACCCAGATCCAGGTATATAGCATAAAACCCAGCTCCATGTATATAAAACAAAGCCCAACTCCAGGTATATATCATAAAACCCAGCTCCAGGTATATAGCATAAAACCCAGATCCAGGTATATAACATAAAAACCAGATCCAGGTATATAACACAAAACCCAGCTCCAGGTATATATCATAAAACCCAGATCCAGGTATATAGCATAAAACCCAGCTCCAGGTATATAAAACAAAGCCCAACTCCAGGTATATATCATAAAACCCAGCTCCAGGTATATAGCATAAAACCCAGCTCCAGGTATATAGCATAAAACCCAGCTCCAGGTATATAGCATAAAACCCAGATCCAGGTATATAACATAAAAACCAGATCCAGGTATATAACACAAAGCCCAGCTCCAGGTATATAACACAAAGCCCAGCTCCAGGTATATAACACAAAGCCCAACTCCAGGTATATAACATAAAACCCAGATCCAGGTATATAGCATAAAACTAAGCTCCAGGTATATAACACAAAGCCCAACTCCAGGTATATATCATAAAACCCAGCTCCAGGTATATAGCATAAAACCCAGCTCCAGGTATATAGCATAAAACCCAGCTCCAGGTATATAGCATAAAACCCAGATCCAGGTGTATAACATAAAACCCAGATCCAGGTATATAACACAAAGCCCAGCTCCAGGTATATAACACAAAGCCCAGCTCCAGGTATATAGCATAAAACCCAGCTCCAGGTATATAACATAAAACCCAGATCCAGGTATATAGCATAAAACCCAGATCCAGGTATATAACACAAAGCCCAGCTCCAGGTATATAGCATAAAACCCAGCTCCAGGTATATAACACAAAGCCCAACTCCAGGTATATAACATAAAACCCAGCTCCAGGTATATAACACAAAGCTCAGCTCCAGGTATATAACACAAAGCCCAGCTCCAGGTATATAGCATAAAACCCAGATCCAGGTATATAACATAAAACCCAGATCCAGGTATATAGCATAAAACCCAGATCCAGGTATATAACACAAAGCCCAGCTCCAGGTATATAACACAAAGCCCAGCTCCAGGTATATAGCATAAAACCCAGCTCCAGGTATATAACATAAAACCCAGATCCAGGTATATAACACAAAGCCCAGCTCCAGGTATATAACACAAAACCCTGCTCCAGGTATATAGCATAAAACCCAGCTCCAGGTATATAACACTAAGCCCAACTCCAGGTATATAACATAAAACCCAGATCCAGGTATATAGCATAAAACCCAGCTCCAGGTATATAGCATAAAACCCAGATCCAGGTATATAACACAAAGCCCAGCTCCAGGTATATAGCATAAAACCCAGCTCCAGGTATATAACACAAATCCCAACTCCCGGTATATAACATAAAACCCAGCTCCAGGTTTATAACACAAAGCTCTGCTCCAGGTATATAACACAAAGCCCAGCTCCAGGTATATAGCATAAAACCCAGATCCAGGTATATAACACAAAACCCAGATCCAGGTATATAACACAAAGCCCAGCTCCAGGTATATAGCACAAAACCCAGCTACAGGTATATAGCACAAAACCCAGCTACAGGTATATAGCACAAAACCCAGCTACAGGTATATAGCACAAAGCCCCGCTCCAGGTATATAACACAAAGCCCAGCTCCAGGTATATAGCACAAAACCCAGCTACAGGTATATAACACAAAACCCAGCTCCAGGTATATAGCACAAAACCCAGCTACAGGTATATAGCACAAAGCCCAGCTCCAGGTATATAACACAAAGCCCAGCTCCAGGTATATAGCATAAAACCCAGCTCCAGGTATATAGCACAAAGCCCAGCTCCAGGTATATAACACAAAGCCCAGCTCCAGGTATATAACACAAAGCCCAACTCCAGGTATATAACACAAAACCCAGATCCAGGTATATAACACAAAACCCTGCTCCAGGTATATAGCATAAAACCCAACTCCAGGTATATAGCACAAAACCCAGCTACAGGTATATAACACAAAACCCTGCTCCAGGTATATAACACAAAGCCCAGCTCCAGGTATATAACACAAAACCCAGCTCCAGGTATATAACACAAAACCCAGCTACAGGTATATAACACAAAACCCTGCTCTATATAACACAAAGCCCAGCTCCAGGTATATAACACAAAGCCCAGCTCCAGGTATATAACACCATGTCCAGCTCCAGGTATATAACACCATGCCCAGATCCAGGTATATAACACAAAACCCTGCTCCAGGTATATAACACAAAACCCAGCTCCAGGTATATAACAAAACCCAGCTCTAGGTATATAACACAAAACCCAGCTCCAGGTATATAACACAAAACCCAGCTCTAGGTATATAACACAAAACCCAGCTCCAGGTCCGAAACACAATATATGGACCTCGTCCCAAAACACAATATATGGACATCGACCCAAAACACAATC
>BLSH010506606.1:86966-107074 GCA_018402905.1 Glandirana rugosa | reverse complement strand
GTGAAAACGACGCTAATGTCGACATTCAACGAACGCCATACAGAGATAGTCAAAACGTGTAGCTCTCTGACTGTAAAAACGGGTAAGGAGGAACGTTCTGCTGTTCACAAACGCTCTCCATCCAACCTCACTGAGCTCGAGCTGTTTTGCAAGGAGGAATGGGCAAAAATGTCAGTCTCTCGATGTGCAAAACTGATAGAGACATACCGCAAGCAACTTACAGCTGTAATCGCAGCAAAAGTGGCGCTACAAAGTATTAACTTAAGGGGGCTGAATAATTTTTAATTTTTCAGTTTTTTTATTTGTTAAAAAAGTTTGAAATATCCAATAAATTTCGTTCCACTTCATGATTGTGTCCCACTTGTTGTTGATTCTTCACAAAAAATTACAGTTTTATATCTTTATGTGTGAAGCCTGAAATGTGGCAAAAGGTCGCAAAGTTCAAGGGGGCCGAATACTTTCGCAAGGCACTGTATGCACCTACTTGAAGACCTGTGATGTTTTTGGAGCTTCTTATGGTTTCTGATAGCGGTTCTACGGATAAATTGAAGATAGGTGGGTATAGAGGGCCCCTGGTGAGTTCCATTTGTTATATTGAAGGGAGTGGAAAGCATTTCTCCCACGTAGACTCTCGCGGAGGGGGCAGAGTATAAAGCCATTATGGCCGATAGGATTGAGTCTTTGAATCCAAATTTAATGATAACTTCTCTCATGTATCCCCAGTGTACTCTGTCGAACACCTTCTCTACATCTAAATATAGCAGCAGAGAAGGTGTTCCACAGGAGTTAGCGACATATATGAGATTTAGGAGCCATCTTGTGGCATCTGAGGATTGTCTTCCCTGGAAGAAACTTGTTTGGTCAGGGTTGATAAGGAGGGGGAGGAATTTGGAGATTCTACTGGCTATTAATTTTACACACAATTTTAAGTCTGCATTAAGCAATGAGATAGGTCTAAAATTTTGGGGAAGATCGGGGTTTTTACCTGGTTTAGGGAGAGCAATAATCACAGCAGATAACATTTCAGGAGGTAGTGTAGAGGAAAAGGCAGCATCATTGAAAAGGTTATGTAGGTGAGGAGTGAGAATATGACCAAATTGTTTGTAGTATTCTCCAGGGAGGCCATCAGGTCCAGGAGATTTGCCAGATGGGAGGCATTTAATAGCTTGCTCTATTTCTTGTTTTGAGAAGTGGGCATTAAGGTCTCTTAATTGCTCTTCATTAAGAGACGGGAGACGTGTTTTGGATAGGAATTGCTCTATTAGGTCCTGGGTTGGTTGGGGAGTATCTTTGTCATTTTTGAGATTGTAGAGGGAGTCATAGTATGTACTAAAGGCATTTGCTATGTCTTGTGGGTTAATCAGTTTTTCTTTTGTAAAGGGATGGAAGATATGGGGGATTGAGTTCTTAGTGCGTTGGCCTAGTATACGTTGTGCCATGGCCTTCCCTGCTTTGTTAGTGTTAGAGTATGACGTGGCTTTGAGCTTGTGGTATGATTTTTCATAAGAGTCTAACAAGAGGACTCTCAGCTCTTGTCTGAGAGCTAGGAGTTTGTAGTAAAGGTCATGGGTTAGGTGAGATTTTTTTAGTGTCTCAGCAGCTGCAATTTCTGATGTGAATACAAAAACACTGCGCTCAACAAAAACAAAATAAATGAATAAATAAATAAATGGTAAAAAGTAAATTGAGCAGCTGCTATGTAAATAAAAACTGTGAAAGAAGTCTACTATAAATGGTAATAGCAAAAAGCAGCGCTAGAGTTAATTCATAAAACTCATACACATAAATATAAGGAAAAAGTGCTAGTGCAAAAATATCAAAAAGTGCAACAATATGTATAAGGTGCAAAAGTCCTCTTTAAATTGAAGCAGCTATGATGTTTTCAAAACAAAGTCCTCCACCACTGATCACCGCATGCATGTGCACACTTTGGGGGCTCACCAGAAATCAGAAGGTATAACGGCTCATCTTTCCACAACAAGAGGGCTCATCAACTTCTCAAGGGTCACCTCCACAAGGACTCGGTACACAGAGATCAGAAGGTGAATCAGCTTGTCTTTCCCCAGAAAGCAAGGCTCCTCCCAGATCTACTTCATAAGGATCACCACCACAACACAGGTACTCATGGGAGACAAGTAAGGAAAAACCCTCATAGTGTATCTCTTAGTATTAAAACATTTATTAAACAGCACCAAATGCGCTTACATTAAAACAGTTAAAATCGCATGTTTCCTTAAAACGAACTTCCTACCGCCCGGCTGTACAGTGCTCCTCTCATCCACCTCCTGAGCGTCCCAGCCATCGGCACAATGCTTCGCCTCAGATCACTGTGTGGCCACGCCCTGACGCGTTTCGTCACTTCCGACTTGATCACAGGGCTCGCCCTGATCAGTGGTGGAGGACTTTGTTTTGAAAACATCATAGCTGCTTCAATTTAAAGAGGACTTTTGCACCTTATACATATTGTTGCACTTTTTGATATTTTTGCACTAGCACTTTTTCCTTATATTTATGTGTATGAGTTTTATGAATTAACTCTAGCGCTGCTTTTTGCTATTACCATTTATAGTAGACTTCTTTCACAATTTCTGATGTGAGCTTGACTAGGCACTGCGTCTTCCTCTTTTTTGCCAGTGAACTTATTTGTATCAATATTCCTCTCAAAAAGGCTTTATGTGCCATCCAGAGGGTAGAGAATTGAGCTACTGATCCTTTGTTGGTTGAAAAAAAGTCATTCAGGTGTTCCTTTATTTTTTCAGCATAATGGGGCGCTTGTATGATTTGGGTATTTGCTTTTCAGAATCTGGTTGGGTTCAAGGGTGTAGACGATGCAATTGTGATGCTCACTGGGGCATGATCCGTCCATGTAATTTGGTCAATGGTAGACCTGCGGATTCTTTGTAGTAACCATTTATCAACAAGAATATAGTCAATTCAGGAGTAGGAGTTGTGTGGGGCCGAGTGGTATGTGAAATCATTCTCTGCCGTGTGTAAACATCTCTAGACATCATATAGATCGTGGGTCTTGAGGAATTGTATCATTGGAGACTGGTGCCTAGGGGAAGGGCTGGTGGTGTCCAATGCCTGATCAGGTATGAGATTGAAGTTTCCGCATAAAATCAGGGAACCTTGTCTATGCTTGCAGATTTTTTTCATCACATTGTTTAAAAAAAACGTATTAGACGGGAGTTTAGGGCATATATGCATGCTAGGGTGTACTTAGATCCCTTTATGGTACAAATTATGATTAGAAACCTTCCGCTGGAATCTGAAATTTGCTTGTGGATGTGGAAGTCTGTGTCTTTATTGATGGCCACTAATACTTCTCTTCTCTTCTTTACCTGATCTGAGGCCAAGAAGATTTGTGGAAAGTTTTTGTGGAAGCATGGAGGGGTTGCTGAGGCTAAAAAGTGGGTTTCTTGGGCACAGAGTATGTCGCCGTGTGCTTGTTTCACTGTGCACCATAGTGATGCCCTTTTCCAAGGGTGGTTTAGCCCTTTCACGTTTGTCAAAAGGATCTTAAGAGCCATTTGTATTGTGATGTCGTGTGCTGGGTTCCATACTCACATTTTGGTTGAGGTGGGATGCTGATTGTTTCTTGAGGACCCTTTGAAGTTGATTTACCCCAGTGCCCGGAGCCGCTGTGTCCAGGTTCACCCTCACCTTTGCTGGGCTTGAGCAGTGAGGACTGTGGAGCAGTGAGTTGCTGCTGGGAGAAGTTCTCCCAGCACTTCCATCTGCATCAAGTAAATATGAGTAGTGGTTGCTGCATCTGGTGGAGGAGGGGGCTGAGCTGCCGGCTCCATCTTGGCCTCCTCCACCATCAGGCAGTGGAAGTAAGCCATTCATTTCTTAGTCTCCCTGTCTCTTCCACGACATCTCCGGCTTGTAGCTGTGGTGGTCAGGAATCTGTTTCATAAATAACAGGTTGCGCTAATGGTAGTGGCAAGTAAATAAATGTGACATAAATCAAGTATAATAATACAAATGATAAAGTCCAGGAAAGTCATAAGTGATACAGATGAAAATAGAGGTATGGACGTATCTTCATAGGCATAGACCACCGTGTGAATCAATCAGAATCAATAGTGACACCTCCACCTCACATCTACTAACTGCTTACCAGATGTAAGCGCATAAGCGCTTTGGCTGTACCCCAGCCCGGGTCCCCCCCCCCGGGGATAAAAACGGCAATCTCGAGGTCCTAATAAGGCAGATATAACTTGAATAAACCAAAGGAGTAGTAGAGAGGGCTATCCGGATCCACCTCCCAGCAATCGTGGAGTGGCAATCAGGAAAGGTTCGCTAAACCCTCAGGTTGAATCTCGCCAAGGCATCCAGAGGAGAAGAATGAGACTAATAGTGTAATACCGTTTCATAAGGTTTAATAAAAGTAAAGTATTGCACTTACATCAATCGAAAATCATACAAGCATCCAAACAGTACAAGCCGGCCAGCTACAGACTTCAACACTTTTCAGCAGTGACGTCAGCGCGTCTTCCCCGACGTACGTTTCGTCTAACGGGACATAGTCATGGGGATGGAAAACGCGCCGCTAACACACTGCCGGATATGTACACAAGAAACCGGAAGCAGGAAGGTGACGAACCTTCATCTTGAGGGCGAATATAAAGTATAAAAATGGCAACTTAAAATGCGTTGAGTAGTAAGATGATTGAACCTATCTACTAGAAAGAAAAAAACCACCATATATCAGAAAAAGAAATTCATGTGTTATATTCCAAATAATACAACATCCGTCCAAACTATACCATTGATAGAAGAGGCGGAAAAAGACTGCCTCCATCACATGTTAGGGCAGAGGTAAGGAATGAGACCAAAAAACGTGTGTATCTATATTGAAATCACCCTTGGGTCGCAACCCCATGTTACTGGAAACTAAAATTAAAAATCAACACCAGCAGTTATATAAACTAAACAGGTGTATATCAGTAATGCACAAGAAATATATGTGCATTGCACATGTAATCCAATTCTAAATTATACCCACAATAAAATACGTATGATAGGTGCAAAGATATCGTGTGAGAATCAAAACGTGAATATGTGTATATCATTATGAAAACATATAACATTTAGAAATAAAAACTAGTTACGTGGTTCGTCACATAACTGCCTCTGGATACCAATGTGTCCCCATACATATAGAACATACTTATAGAAAACATACAATTAAAAGAACAATAACCTCTACGAGTTATCAATAAAAGCGTTAACATCTACTTCCACATTTAGACTTGCAGGGTTAAAACAGCCCACCTTGAGTGCGCATGCGCGAGTGGTCCAAGATGGCTGCCTGAGCCGAGACCTCAGCAGCACCCGAGCAGCCCAGAGCCTACAGCACGCACCAGCACCCTCCCTCCCATACCTAACGAGCTGGACGGAACCCCTGAGCACGCCTGGAATACCAGCATATGTCCAGAGGCCCCATTCGGTGAGGCCTCGGCCCGGAATTTGGGTCGGCAGTGCCGGCCGGGTGTACCAAGATGGCTGCCGCTACCACGAGGTAGACACAAGGCCCTGAAGGCACAGCTGAAGGAAGGCAAGTCATCACCCCAGCATCACTGACTTACACTCCCCAGCCCCAAAGAAACCTGCTACAGAGTCTCAGCCCATCCCCAACTTCCACGGAGTCCCTCCTGGGCAGAGAACTGGGAAACATCGCGGGCTCCACTTCGGGCCTACCGCAGTCCCCTTATCAAGAAATATCTATCCCCATCACCCCCATTCAAGACTCTCCATTCCCCCCAGGAGACCTATACCGGAAGCTAGCAGATCTGCTAGACACAAGCCTGACCACAACATCCACCAAAATAATGGGGATGCGCATGGAAGCCATTGAAAATAAACTGGACCTAACAGTTACCCATACTAACCAAAATTCTGATCATATACAGCTACTGCAGGAGCGTTTAGATGCTGCCATCTCAAGAATTGACGATTTGGAAAATCGTACCCGACGTTATAACTTTCGGATAAGAGGGGTCCCTGAAATGTTTACTGATCCTTCTCAAGTAGCCCAAGAGATCATCAAAAATTTTATACCGAATATTCCATCACATCGCCTAGAACTGGACAGGATCCACAGGACTTTAGGTCCCCCCAGGAAAGACGGCACCCCTAGGGACATTGTGACCAAACCCCATTTTTTTGCAGTGAAGGAAGCTGTCATGAAACAGTCTAGAAGTGTCAACCAACTGTCTTTCCAAGGTCATCCCATTCAGATATATGCAGATCTTTCTAAGGTCACCATTCAACGCAGGAGAGCCTTAAAACCACTCCTCACAGTCCTGGCCTCCAAAAACATTAAATATTAGTGGACTTTCCCCTTTGCAGTGAAATTTCAGTATCAATCTAAATACTATGCCTTCTCCTCTCTCCCGGTAGGAGAGAAAATCCTGCTACATCTACAAATGATCTTGCAAAAAGCGGACATGGACATCACAAGCGGTAACCAAAGCTCGACCAAAAGACCCCCTCCAGCCAGCCCGTTAACCCCACTTTGGAATAAATCCAAGTCCAAGAAATCCAAAGAGAGCGCCTTAACCTGACTATGCCTTTGGGATGCTGGATCCAGATCTTTTTGAGACTGTCTCCACGATAGGGGGTCCCCCGGTTTGGTAAAACAGATGAGAGGCCTCCGAGCCTTACTTAACCTCTCATGCAGAGTTCCTTTATGTTGTTTCTTTGCCTTTATAATGTTTGATTTATAGTTTGAAATGTAGTATTTTTGATGCAGACTACTGGAGATTATGCCACCTGTTCAGTTTCCTCCGAGGGTTAGAGGCTCTCGAATCCTCGCATTGGAGGGGTATATTTCCAACGCCCCCGAGACCTCACTTAGGGGATATCTTCAATGTCTCACTTGTAATCACCCGGCTGGCATCTGGAGGGGCCTCCCCTCTCCGGCCCCCCGTGAGGGGTGCCCGGGGTTGAGGGGGCCTCCTCTAGGGGTAGCGGGGCCTCTGCAGTCCCACCTGGGACGGGGACACACTTCCCCTTTTTAGCATCCTCAAATGGGGGCCGTATCCTAAACTAGCAAATATTCCCGAAATGGGGTTCTCCCTCTAAAGGAAGCATGTTATCTGAGGCCCCCTGTCGTTAGACAGGGGTCTCCCCCACCTGGCTTCCCGAGGGGGGACACCCCACTATTTATTAATATGTCTTCATGCCTAACAACAATATGCTGCTGCTCCTTTATTTCCTCAGTCAAAGTCAGCGTTGGTATCAAGCTTTTTATTTCTATAGTCCCATTAGGGAGTGGACTTTGGGCTGCCGGGTGCTACACATGTGCCTCCTCCTCCCCCTCAGACACCTCGGTCTCTGGGGCGGAGGACGTCTGAACTTTGCTTCAGACACCTACAGTGTATGACCCCAGGGAGGTTTCCCATTCCCCGTGGTTCATACAAGACTAAAAGATGCTTCCTCACGCATCTTTCCTCCTTGTTTTGTTTGTTTTTTCTCCTTTACTCATATTATTTTTCTTTCTTCCTTTCATTTATTTTTCCAGGTTTAGGGGGAAGCTAACGCGCTGTCTCTTTTTTATCCTCCGCCAGTGGCCCTTCGAAGTGAGCGGTGTTTCTTCCTTGCAATTGGGGACTGACTCTCGCCACGGGCTTTCTACCATACAGCCTCATAAGGTAAGTGACGCGTGGATTCTCAGCTTCAATTCCTCACTGCTCCATGGCTGACACTATTCGCTCCACCCTTAAAATTGCCACACACAACGCTCAGGGTCTCAAATCCCCTGTCAAACGCCGAAAAGTCTTCAACTTTTATAAATCCCAACATTTAGATGTAGTTCTTGTACAGGAAACACACTTTCCCCATTCCTTCACCCCAAAATTTCTCCACCAACATTTCCCACTCTTCCACCTGGCGGGTACTGTTAACAAGACCAAGGGTGTCGCTATTCTATTTTCCAAACGGTGCAACTTTCTATTGAAGGGCGAATACAAGGACTCAGGGGGCAGATTTATCCTAGTAAAAGGTTGGATGGATGGCCATCTCTACTCTTTCATTTCCTACTACGCCCCTAATAAAGGCCAAGCAGATTTTTTCCAAGCTATGTTCCGGTCTCTGGAACCCCTTTTAGAGGGGACCCCTATATTTGGGGGGGACTCAAACGCTGCTCTTGATCAGGGTCTAGATAAATCAAACCCTCTGAAATCACGCCTAATTCGCCCCACAAGAGTTAGTCTTAGGATTGCCCGAATCCTTAACTCTCAGGGTCTGGCAGATGTCTGGTGGGACGTACATCCCACAAAAAGGGATTTCACCCACTTCTCGGCTCCACATCTTACCTACTCACGGATAGATCACATTCTAATTCCAACCCACAAACTCCCTAGTGTGGTCAACTCCCAAATTGTGGACACCCCTGTCTCAGATCACTCCTTAGTCACCTTGTCTCTCACATGTGACGCCCCAGGCGGCAGCGCCTCCTTCTGGTGATTGAATGAGTCTCTCCTCAATGATCCAGTGATGGTCACAACTATTGATAATGCCTTGAAAGACTTCTTTTTGTTAAACGATACAGTTGACGTCTCGGCGGAAACACTCTGGGATGCTCATAAGGTATCAATAAGGGGTACATTGATTCAGATCTCTTCTAAATGCAAAAAAGAGCACTTAGCAGAAATTGCACAGCTTGAAAAAGCTTATTATTCCCTCAAGACCCAACACAAGAACAACCCATCCTTGGTTCCTATTGATCAATTGGACTCTATTAGAACCCAATTGAACCTCGCCCTCACGACCAAAGCCGGAAAACAACTACGATGGATAGGCGCCAAATTTTACTCCCAAAAAGATAAGCTGGGGTCAATGTTGGCCGCCCGCTTAACCCCCCGCACTCGTACTCATGCGCTACCTAAAGTTAGGCTCCAAAACCAGGGTACCACTAGTAATCCTAAAAAAGCCTTCGGGGACTTCTATACCAAACTCTATAGCTCCCCCCCCCCTCCACCCGTAAAGGTGATATCTCCCAATTCTTAGACTCCCTCCCAATCCCTAAACTCTCTAATGAGCATAGGGCATCTTTGGACAGCGCTTTCACAGAAAGGGAGATCAGGGATGTTATCAAACAACTGAGAAATAGATCTGCCCCAGGTCCACACGGCCTATCTGCTCCTTACTATAAAACGTTTGTTACAACATTGACTCCACATATGACAAAGTTTTTTAATTCCAAAATTACAGGAACCCCAATAAACTCTGACTTAAATACAGCGTTTATCTCTGTAATACCTAAACCTGATAAGAACCCGGAAGAAGTGTCAAGCTACAGGCCCATCTCCCTCATCAATAACGACCTCAAAATTTTAACGAAAGTTTTAGCGAACTGGCTAGCTTTATTCATAAACAATTATGTCCATAAGGATCAGGGGGGTTTCATCCCAGGCAGGCAGGGCCCCGACCAGACCAGGAGAGCTATAGATATCCTTTCCATACTTCAATCTAATTGGACGGGGGGTCCAGCTCAGCAGGGGATGCTTCTCTCCTTAGACATACACAAGGCATTCGATTCGGTCACCTGGCCATATATTTTTCAGCTGCTAGAACATTGGGGGTTTGGGGAGCGCTTTCTTGGCATTATCCATTCTTTATATGCTTTTCCAAGAGCACTAATCCGCATTCAAGGCCATTACTCACCCTTAATTAAAATAGAGAGGGGCACTAGACAGGGTTGTCCACTGTCGCCTCTAATTTTTGCAATAGCCATTGAAACTCCTTAGAGAAAATCCTAACATTAAAGGGGTCACTTGTGGAACTCAAATCCACAAATGTGGACTGTTTGCGGATGACATGTTACTGTTCATCACCTCTCCACTCACGTCACTTCCCAATCTCTGCCAGACCCTAGAGTCCTTTTCCCGCCTATCTGGTCTTCAAGTGAACTATGAAAAGTCAGGAGCCCTGAATGTTTCTCTTCCACAAGAGTCTATTTCTTCACTAAAGGAAGCATTTAAATTTTCCTGGAATAATTCTCACATTAAATACTTGGTCATTTCTTTGCCCCCCAGGTTTGAAAGTCTCTATGACTTGAATTACCCCCCCCATGTTCCGTAAATTGGAACAAAACCTTAAGGAATGGGCGAAGCATAACCTAACATGGTTTGGACGAATTAACGCTGTTAAAATGACCCTACTTCCTAGAGTATTATATCTATTCAGAGCCGTCCCCATCCAGATCAAGAGAGACCATCTGCGCTCTTTACAAAGCAAAATACTTAAATTTATTTGGGGTAGTGCGGGATACAGAATTAAACAACAAACACTCTTTCTTTCAAGGAAAAGGGGTGGTTTAGGGGTCCCTCATCTCCTTAAATATTATTTTGCGGCAAGACTCTCCCAAATCTCCACAGTTTACACTAAGGCGGAGAAACCCGAATGGGTCCAGATAGAACGTCAGGCAGCACCTTAGTTTACACTAGATTACCTCTTGTGGTGCAACCCAAAGGCTCGTCCAGCTATCCTTTCCTCGACGCTCTCAACCTCCTTTTCCCTATGGGACTCACTGAGAAGGAGCCCTACCCTAGTCTCCTCCACCCAACCCCTAGCACATTTGTTCCACAATCTGAAATTCCCCCCTGGTCAAAATATTTTAACCTTTCAATGGTGCCTAAACAAAGGCCCATACCGGATAGGACATTTCTTTGCACCCTCAGGTCCAATAACTTTAGCGTACTGTGTCAGCAAACTGGACCTTCCGAACTCTGAAAAGTTTGGATTCAGACAAATCAGTCACTTTCTCCACACCATTTGGAAGGATAAACTCTCCCCTCCCCTAATCACCCCCTATGAAGCCTGGTGCGGCTCAGCCATGGAGCAGAGAGGAGGTATATCGATTATCTATGCGTCACTTACAAACCGAAATACTAAATCCTCCTACATGCTAGCTTGTGAGGAAGACCTTCAATTTCAGTGGAATTTAGATACTTGGCATAAAGCTACGTCGCTGGCCTATAGGGGGATCCTCAATACAGCATTGATGGAAGCAAACATCAAAGTCATCTGCCAGTGGTACATGACTCCAATTAAGTTAGAGAAAATATACCCCACGGCAAATCCCCTTTGCTTCAGAGGTTGTCAGCTTCGAGGTACCATGGCCCATATCTGGTGGGAATGTCCCAGAATAAGAACTTTGTGGAAAATTTTTTTTAGGCTGATTTATAAAGTCACGAACCTAGAAATCTCCAACAATCCAACAATAGCTGTTCTAAACTCACACATCCCGAAGCCATCTCAAAAGCTGATCCACTTCATCTTTTTGGGCACTAAAATATCTATAGCTAGGGAAAAAACCCACACATCACTGAAAGCAGTGATCAGGAAGGTCTCCTGGATCATGTCTCAGGAGAAACTGGCTAGTGCTCTTTCTGACTCATCCAATAAATTCGAAACTATATGGGAACCCTGGGCCTCTTTTATAGGTGGCCCATTATACCCAGGAATGACCCTCCCCTAACAGCCACAAGGTACTGTGTAAATGTGCTCCCCAGAGGGAGAATGTGTTGGCTTCACCCCCCCTCTTCTTCTAACTGTTTGTTTCCTCTATCTGTCTCTTCTCTTCCTTCTTCTTCTTTTCTCTATCGATCTCACTGGTTATACTGTTATTACATGGTTGGTCGTTACAAGACAGGACACTTAGGAGACTACTCGAGAAGGGGGCGCCCTGTGGGCGCCCACTGTGTACATTATCCTCAAGGTTCTCTGAGCTTTTTAGGACCTCCAGACTACACAGGGGGAGATGGTTTCTTTGGTAAGGAGGGCGAGAGCTTTTGGATCTCCCCCGGAATCCTGGGGGCATCTGGGGCTCTCTTCTGGCACAGTATGTTTCCACTGGGGGTGCCGGAGGGGCTCCCCGGCTTGCTCTCGGGGGTTCCGGGGAGGAACCTCAACAGGCCTAGACCCTTGCATTCGCCCACATGAAGGCAAAGCTGCACGGGTTATCTATATTACTTTCTGATATTAAAGGGGAATCCTTCTCCCTTACATGTTTACAGGAGCGAGATTATTCCTCCCTTGCTAAGGCTATGCGTCCACATGGTTGCCATCTTGAATATAGAAATTGTATTCTCAAGAATCCGTTTGTCATTTTCAATCCAACACCCTGTAATTCGTCCTCTACTGTAACGATGTATTTCTTTTGTTTACCTGCTGTTTTTTTTTTCTTGAAACAAAATAAAATACTTTGAAAGTAAAAAAACAGCCCACCTTATAAATCCAGGACATTTCAAGCTTCGAGATTCCCCTGATCAGAGGACTCCCCCTCCATTGGGGTTCAAACCTATCAATGCCCAGAAATAAGGTGCCAGAGGGGTCTCTAGCATGAACCTCACGATAATGTCTAGACACTGAATGGTTTCTAGGAATCTGTGTGGGTCTCTGGGCTGTGTGAGCGGTGCTCAGTTCTGCCGTTATTCGCTGGCGTCTTCCTCAGGGCTCCGGAGCTCCTCTCTCAGACCTTCATCTGCCGCATGTGCCAGCCATGCCCCCTTAGATAGATTTTAAACTTTAACTACACCTGCCATGGTTTAAAAAAGATTGTGTCTTTAATTTCAGGAATTGCTATACATTTCAACATTCATTATTAAAATATACATTATAAAAAGCATACTACTCACAATATGGAATGTAATATATATTTTCAATTAAGCGGATAATAAAAATATTGAATTTATTACATAAAAATGAATACAGCTGCAGGCAGTTTTGGGAACTGTGTAATAATTGTACATCTAAAGACTGAATTATTGTTCAGTTAACAGGATTGACTCACCCTTAGGATGAGGTAGGTAAGATTCTGTTACATTTACATTTTGTTACAGCAGACATTCAATGAACATATTTCACATATAATTGCTTCCCCATTTTATGCAAGGTTACTAAAAAGCATGTTATTCTTACAAAAAGACCTCAGGAAATCTCAGTTTGAACTAACACCATTGTAATTGTATGTTTTGTGTGAAATACTTGTTCTGTACATATGCAACAAAGATAAAAATTACAATACTTCACATAAAGATTATTTTTGAAGAAGCACACCAATGAATTTAACCCCTGCTATGTTGGGCCAAAAATAATTTTAAGACAAAATATAGAATATCATTTTATAATTAAAGTAAATGAAAGTAATTCATGTAAAAAAAATCAGGACATTGGTTCCAGTGCTCTGTCTCCTCTGAATCATCCTATTTCTCACGCTCCCTGATGAGTGATCAAACAGATCCAAAAAAGCCAACCCTACTACAAATCATGGGGGCCGTTAAAATTGTAGTACCTCCCTAACTTTCCTAAATAGAATATATCCATAATTATTTCTCCCTCCTGAAGCAGGATGTGAAAAATTTGAGGGAAAAAACTGCAGCAGAAGAATGCATCAGCAGCCTAAAAAATACACTTTTGCCTACGAAATGCTATGTCTCTGAGGCCTAAACCAGATTACCTGGGGGACAAATCAAGATGCAACTGTCACTGTTTCCAGGAGAGGCTGAAGGGTCCTTTCCTGAGTTTCTCAGTTGAAGTCCAGAAACAGAAATTGGGAAATATATTGTGTAATTTAAGATCTTTTGGTGACATGTATAGTTTCTTGTAGTTTATCTTTTCTTTCATTGGCATACATTTTTGTGGTACTTACCTGGTTTGTATTTCAATTTCTATGATTGTATACACCACCTATATTGATATCTGTTTTGCATCCTTGGAAGTGAGCATGGGGAAAACTATACACAGAGGTGCAGTTTCCAGAGGTCACAGTTGATTATTTGAAGTTTACTATGAGGAAGAATGTTTCCAGTCACTTTACACTTGGGATTGTGGACTTTTATGCTCATTAGTGTTTATTACCATACTCAACTTTTTTATGTTTTATTGTGGTGATTCACATGTACATTCACTATGCAGTGCTGCACTTTTTGCTTATACTTTTTATCAGCTTACATTGGTTGATGTGCTAGCAGCTGTTCCTATACCTTGAAGTGCGATTTGCTTTGTAGTCAGAAATATTCCCACACCAAGGTTAAAAAGCATCTTCAGGAAAAAGGACTGCATTAAACCATGTTATATCCTGCTAAGCACACATGTGCAGAGTGAAAAAATTAGTTTAGTTTCATTTAGCTTTGATTTGTTATTTACATCAATTTGTTTAGTTAATTAATTTCATTCGTTTAATTCATTTTTGGTATTTGTTTTGTTTATTTATTTATTTTCAAAATGTTTTCGAATCGATTCAAAAAGTTTTCGAATGAATTTGTAATAGTTTTCGAATTTGAAACCTTTTCAAATTCGAATCATTTTCGAATTGAACAGTTTTCAAATTTGAATAGTTTTCCAATTTCCAAGGAGAATGAGGTGGAGTGGAAATCGGAGGAAAAGAATGGAAAAGATAGAATAAATAGAGGCGAATATAACAGAAAATTAAAAAATATAATGTGGTGGAGTGGAACAGAGGTGTTTTACATCCGATTTTTCCGAAAAACTAAAATTCACCCGAATTTTAATTTGGAACAAAATTAACCACACAGGTCTACTGCTAAGCTAAGTGTGGTCTCCAATGGTAAAACAACTTTCTTTTCATATTCAAAAGAAAGTATGGCCTGGCTGGATGATTCGTTTGGCCCCAGTTCTTGTATTTCTTGTACCAGATGCTCATATAGGACCAGATGAGTAGTCTATCTGAAAAAAATCGCTTCTACTGTATAAGTACTAGCTTTACCCTTACAATTCTTGCTCTAGAATCTCCTGGACTGGGAATGATTTTTATGTCCTGATTGGGACTTGTGAGCCTGTGTCTTGGCCGTTTTTCTGCCATTTGTTTTTATATGCCTTTTATTGTTATTAGTGCTCTACTTTTACTACTGAAAAAAATATTGCAATTCGACATCTTTGACCTGGCACCCCTCCTAAAGTCTAAATTATTGTCTATGCAGTCACTTTCTACTATATGCGACTGTGACGTTGAAACTCCTCGGCCCTGGCAGGTACACAGGAGTAGTCCCTTTTCTGTATGTCATCTTAGATCTTGGGAATTTAGTGTACTTTTGCTTTAACAGTAACCTAAATGGACATTATATCCTCTGCCTTATTATTATTCCTTTCATTTTCTGTGACTCCTCACTCCGATATAGCACCCAAGTCTCTCTGCATTGGAGGAGGCATGTGGAGCTTCGTAAATGTTGGTTATCTCCACTGCTTGCGTGTTTATGGCAATTACCATGTTTTTGCTTAGTTTTGGGTATTCAAGCAGTTTTATTTTGTTAATTTTCTTTCATGCTCTTAGACAGGTATCTATGGGGGGATTTACTAAAGCTGATGCTCACAGAATCTGGTGCAGCTGTGCATAGTAACCAATAAGCTTCTAGCTTTAGCTTGTTTTACCACTTGACCACTGGGCACTTAAACCCCCTTCCTATCCAGACCAATTTTCCGCTTTCAGTGGTCTCACAATTTGAATGACAATTACTCAGTCATACTACACTGTACCCATATGAAATGTTTGTCCTTTTTTCACACAAATAGAGCTTTCTTTTGGTGGCATTTAATCACTGCTGTGTTTTTTATTTTTTGCGCTATAAATGAAAAAATACTGCAAATTTTGTAAAAAAAAATGCATTTTTCTTTTTTTCTGATATAACATTTTGCAAATTGGTAATTTTCTTCATACATTTTGGACAAAATTTATATTGCTACATATCTTTAGTAAAAACACCCCCAAATTATTGGATATTATTTGGTCTTTGTGAAAGTTATAGCAATAGTCTACAATCTATGGTGCCATTCATTGAAAATTGATCACACCTGATGCACTGACGGCCTATCTCATTTCTTGAGACCGTAACAAGCCAGGAAAGTAAAAATACCCCCCAAATGTCCCCTTTTTGGAAATTAGACAGTCCAAAGTATTTAGTAAGAGGCATGGTGAGTTTTTTGAAATTGTAATTTTTTTCCCACAATTCTTTGCAGATTGAAGATTTTTTCTTTTTTTTTTTTACAAAATTGTCATATTAACAGGTTATTTCTCACACACAGAATATGCATACCACAAATTACACCCCAAAACACATTCTACTACTCCTCCTGAATATGGCGATACCCCATGTGTGAGACCTTTACACAGCCTGGCCACATACGGAGGCCCAACATGCAGGGAGCACTGTCATGTGTTCTTGGGGCATAAATTACACATTTCATTTCCTGACTACCTCTTGCACTTTTGAAGGTCATGGAGCACCAGGACAATGGAAACGCCCAAAAATTACCCCATTTTGGAAAGTAAACACCCCAACATATATTCTATGAGGCATAATGAGTCTTTTGAACATGTCATTTTTTTCCACTAGTTTTTGGAAAATAGGGAAAGAAAATGAAAATGCATTTTTTTACACAAAATTGTCAATGTATACAATATTTCTAACACGTAGCATGTACCTAGCAAAAATTACACCCCAAAATATATTCCACTACTCGTCTTGAGTATGACGATACCACACATGTGAGACTTTTACACAGCATGGCCACATAGAGAGGTCCAACATGCAGGGAGCAATGTCAGGGGGTCTAGGGGTATACATTTCAAATCTAATTTGACTACCTATTACACTATTGTGAGGCACTGTAGTGATATGGATGGGCACTGTAGTGGCACTGATGAGCACTGTAGTGGCACTGATAGGCAGTGTAGTGGCACTGATGGGCACTGTAGTGGCACTGATGGGCAATATAGTGGCACTGATGGGCACTATAGTGGCACTGATGGGCAGTGTATTGGCACTGTAATGGCATGGATGTGTCATGGATGGGGATGACTGAGCACGGACAGGGATGGCTGAGCACAGATGGGGATGACTGAGCATGGATGGGGATGCCTGAGCATGGGTGGGGATGACTGAGCACAGATGGGGATGGCTGAGCACGGGTGAGGATGACTGAGCACTGATGGGGATGGGTGAGCACGGATGGGGATGACTGAGCATGGATGGGGATGACTGAGCACGGATTGGGGATGACTGAGCATGGATGGGGATGACTGAGCATGGATGGGGATGACTGAGCATGGATGAGGATGGCTGAGCATGGATGGGGATGGGTGAGCATGGATAGTGATGACTGAGCACAGATGGGGATGACTGAGCATGGATGGGGATGACTGAGCATGGATGGGGATGACTGAGCACGGATGAGGATGGCTGAGCATGGATGGGGATGGGTGAGCATGGATGGGGATGACTGAGCACAGATGGGGATGACTGAGCATGGATGGGGATGGATGAGGATGGCTGGATGGATGAGGATGGCTGGATGGATGAGGATGGCTGGATGGATGAGGCATGAGGATAGCTGGATGGATGAGGGATGAGAATGGCTGAATGGATGAGGGATGAGGATGGCTGGATGGATGAGGATGGCTGGATGGATGAGGGATGAGGATGGCTGGATGGATGATGGCTGGATGGATGAGGGATGAGGATGGCTGGATGGATGAGGGATGAGGATGGCTGAGGATGAGGATGGCTGGATGAGGGATGAGGATGGCTGGATGGCTGAGGGATGAGGATGTTGTTTGGACCGCTGAGGATGATGGATGAGGATGGCTGGATGGATGGCTGGGTGAGTGCCACATAATGTGCATATAGCAGCGCTGTGGGCACTGTAGATCCTGCCCACAGTGCTGCTGCATCACATCTCTCCCCTCTTCCCCCACACTGTACCGATCGATACAGAGAGGGGAGACACAATCCGGATATCCGCCGGCTTTTTTACATGTGATCGCTCCATCATTTGACGGAGCGATCACATGGTAAAGGGCCGCTGGGAGTGGCCATTTGACGCAATCCATGATGTGCCGGGTCTCCCGGACCCAGCAGTCACAGATACTCCCAGGTGCGTGCCCCAGGGAGCACGCGGGAGTGCGATTCTGGGAGGACGTTATAGTATGCCCTCGCAGAATAATGAGTCCACCTTGCAGCCATGTTTCTACATGACATGGTCGGCGAGTGGTTAATTAAAGAGGAAGTAAACACTGCCTCTTTTTTTTTTGGTCACCTGCAAAGTAAAAGCATAATGTGCTAGTATGCATCACATACTGGCACATTATGTGAAACTTAGCTGCAAAGGAAGCCCTCGTCATCCCCTCTGGAGGCCGCACCATCCTCGCCCATCTTCCTCCCAGGTCCACGGACTCCGGCTGTGTGACTGCATGCGGGAGCCGACGTTCACGGCACAGGGCTCTGAAGAAATGGCACAGCGGCCGTTCCTTCAGAGTGCATGTGCGGATGATGTCTTTGGTGCAGTATACAGTAAATATCTCCTAAGCGGTGCAAGTTTAGAAGATATTTACAGTACCTATAGGTACAAACATTCAAGGGAAGTTTACTTCCCTTTTAAGCTTTGACAATAAAACCTAGAAGCTGATTGGTTACTATGCATACCTGCAGCAGATTCTGTGTCCGCTCCCTCATAGTCTCCTGTATTTATTACTCCTAATTTACCTACCTATGCTATGCTATGGAATAGGTTATTTCATAATGCCCTGCAATTGTCTTATTATACTTTAACTGTCCCATAACCTGAGGCTTATTTTCTGGGACAGCTTCTTAAACTCACCCCTCATGCTGTCTCTTGTGTTAAATTCCCTGAAGAAGTAAAAAACACACATTGTATGTCCTCAAGAGACTCACTTTGTTGGATCAAAAATCTTAGCAATTAAAAAGCACTGGATAGATAAAATATCCCCAAACTGACCCAGAAGGCCCCTTTGTTGTATTCAAATTACAAATAGCCAGTAAAATTCTAACCCCACTAAATATTTACATCTCTTCCCACTTTGATTCATACCTACTTAACCTCCCTGGCGGTATGATTATTTCAGATTTTTGGTGCTGAAAGCGGTACATTATTTTGCATGGAAATTTGGCGTTTTATATTGTAGGCCTGTAATTCTTAGGAATAACTCACTTAAATCTGTACAAACAAGAGTCTAGTAGACATCCCGGGTATGATAAAGTTTGAAACATGAAATCATAAATTATAATATAATAAATAACTAAAAATAATTATCAAAAATAATAACGTAATAGTAATAACATTTATTCAATAATGTAATCAAACCAAAAACACTGAAATTTGCTCAGTTGCAGAATTGTTGCCATCGTCAGTTTCAGTGTCTGATGATACATTTCCCCAAATATCAGTATCACTCAATTCTGCAAATGATTCTTATTTACTATCGCTGTTTCCTAGCTGATCAAAAACCACTTTTGACGTAAAGGGACACTTTTTGGTTGCTATGGACATTCTCATGTTTCCAGGCAGAAAGAATGGCATATATAATATAAAAGTGCATGCAGGGCACTGGGCAAACAACTAGGGACAAAGGGGATGTGAAATGATTTCATACAGTAATGTAATCTTACAGATTACAGTGTACTGTATGCTTACTGTGTGTTTCACTTTTTGAATTTGCCGCCAGGCTCCGCCCCGTGCGACGCAACGCTCACAGGGAACGGAGCTCGGCACCCAGAAGCATCAGGCGGAGGACACAGCCCGCAGACACGGCGGGGGACATCGCTGGATCCAGGGGACAAGGTAAGTAATGCTGCCTTGGATCCAGCGATGCAATCCCGACTGCGGCTCGGGGTTACTGCTAATGGTACTGAAATTCTACCCCGAGCCACACTCAGGATTACCGCCAGGGAGTTTAACCACTTCAATACCAGGCACTTAGGACACTTCCCGCCCAGACCAATTTTCAGCTTTCAGTGCTGTTGCGATTCGAATGAGAATTGCGCGGTCGTGCGACGCTGCTGCTGGCGCGTTAAGAGTAAGCTTAGCGTTGTCGTGACTTTCGACTTTTAACCAGACCCGCCCTTCACAGGATTCACGGACCATAACTTCACCAATTTGAGGGACCGCCATTAGGACTCACACCGAGCCCCATCTTAAAGTCATGGTAATCGTCATTGGGGCTCGGCGTCAGCCCTAACGTAGCGACCTAGGTTCCGTCGTAATGAATGGAACAGGGGACCTAGGTCGCTACAGGGGGCGGCACAGACGCCCGACACAGGAGGCGGACTACGAAGACCCAC
>BLSH010506606.1:65358-77179 GCA_018402905.1 Glandirana rugosa | reverse complement strand
CTGCGTTCCACACATATCGCCGAGCAGACCACAGGGATGGGGGAAGCACAAGACAGGTAGGAGAATATCTGCATAGACAATTGCTGCCATGGAGCCTTACCTGTCTTCAGGACCCTGCCAGCCAGAAAACGTCCTGGGCAATCATATGGGCCGCCCCTGCAGGGGATCTTCTTGGCCACCCGCCTCTCACCCGCCATAGCTGGGCCCTGGGCGCTGGGGGGGGACACCACCGCCCCAAGGATTTACCCCATTATCCACTGGGAACCTCTGCCCTGGATATCTTGCTTGCAACTGCTTGGTCCTAGGAGGAGGACAAAAAAGGAACACAGGTGCGGGCCATGAGGCTAAATTTATGGTAATGGGGTCCTATGGGAGTGAGGAGGGCGGGGTAAACCCACACGTAGGCTGCCATGGAGTCTGTCAGGAAATTACTTTTTTGCTAAATTTTTCAATACAAGCTAAAAAAAGTGTTTTTTTTTTTCAAACATTTCGCTACTTTTTCACTTATATTGAAAAAAATAAAAAACCCAGCAGTGATTATATACCACCAAAAGAAAGCTCTATTTGTGAGAAAAAAATGATAAAAAGTTTGTTTGTGTACAGTGTACCATGACTGAGTAATTGTCATTTAAAGTGTGAGAGTGCTGAAAGCTGAAAATTGGTCTGGTAAGGAAGGGGGTGTAAGTGTCCTGTAAGGAAGTGGTTAAATGCCACCAAAAAAAGCTCTTTTTGTGTGAAAAAAATTATATAAATCTAATTTTTGTACAGTGTATGTCCACGCAATTGCCAGTTAAAGTAGCACAGTGCTGAATATAAAAAAATTGCCTGGTCATGCATGAAAGGGGTAAAACCTCAAGGTCCAGTGGTTAACGTGTATTTACACTTTATAAGGTCGAATTTGAGAAAACACCATTAGGTTTGTTGATATTCCCATTCACGCAGCATACCTAATTTTTAAAATTATTTCCTACCATTTAGATGTTTCTCAGGAGAAGATCAAATGGCAGACTGCAAGCATTTCTGAACAATTTTAGAGGAGCATGATGGAGCTGGCAGTAGAGGAAGCAAGGGGCTATGGAGGAAGCAGAGCTGCATAAGACTATGATTCCTCTATAGCGCCGGCTTCTGTCACAGGTGGAGTAATACCAAATGAACTCCACCTAGGACAGCAACATTTTCTACAGCCAGCGATGCCTACAGAAAGTGGCAATTCCTGCAGATGCAGAAAGTGAAGGAAGGTCAGTTTATGAACATCGCAGTTTGGGCATCACAGCAATGGGCATAATATCAAAGTTTTGCATAGTTTGGGCATATATGAGCAATAATTTTGCAATGGTTATTAGGCTGCTTTCACACTGATCCGCAGGTGTAGTGCAGCGCACCTGGGGCTTTCTTGTGGGTTAGCTGCAATGAGCAATAGACTTCTATTATACCCTGTGGGTTTGGTGCACTTTCAGTAACTCCACCACACCCGCAAGGTATAATAGAAGTCTATGTCAAAGCGCAGCTAACCTGCAGGAAAGCCACTGGTAAACTGCGCTGCACATGTGGTTTGGGTAAATTGCACTGCATCAGTATAAAAAAGCAGCCTTAGGCCCCTTTCACATGATCAGTCCAATTGGGTCCACCTGTCTGTCTTTATTCTTTTTGTGATTTAACAGTAGGTAAACATTCAGTGGTGATTGGTCCCATGGAAAAGGATGATCCTGATTGCTTAACCACCTCCCTTCTGCCGTATAGACTAATGGCGGCAGGATGCTCTCCCATTCTGGGATGACATCATATGACATCACCCCAGTCTCACCTGCAGGGGCGCACAGCGCAGCGGTTGTGGGCGCGCTGTGTCCCTAGAACACGGTGCAACCCCGATCTTGGTAAAGAGCCAATGATAAGGCTCTATACCCATGTCATCAGCTTTGTCCAATCACAGCTGATCACATGTAAACAAGGAAAGTGTGGTTATCATCTCTCCTCGCCTAATACTGACAGAGTGTGAGGAGAGAAGAGCCGATCAGCGGCAACTCCATACAGGAGAGACCTGTACAGATAATCAGTGCAACCCCAAAATTGCCCAGCAGTGATGCCAGTCAGTGCCCATCAGTGATGCCAATCTGTGCCCATCAGTGATGTAAATCTGTGCCCATCAGTGATGCCAGTCAGTGCTGCCTTTCAGTGACCATCAGTGTCTCCTCCTCAGTGCCACCTTTCCATGCTGCTTATAATTGCACATAAGTACCTCCTATCAGTGCCCATCAGTGCCACCTATCAGTGCTCATCAGTGCTGCATATCAGTGCCACCTATCAGTGCCCATCAGTGCTGCATATTAGTGCCTCCTCCTCAGTGCCCATCAGTACTGCCTCATCAGTGCCCATCAGTGCAGCCTATCAGTGGCCATCAGTGCAGCCTCATCAGCGCACATAAGTGTAGGTAGAAAAATTACTAATTTACAAAATTTTCTGACAGAAAGAAAAACTTTTTTTTTCCAAAATTTTTGGCATTTTTTTTATTTTCTTTAGGAAAAAATAAAAAACAGTGGTGATTAAATACCACCAAAAGAAAGTGCTATTTGCGTGGAAAAAAATTATAAAAATTTAATTTGGGTACATTGTTGCATAACCGCACAATTGTCATTCAAATTGTGACAGCGCTGAAAGCTGAAAATTAACCTGGACAGGACTGGGGTAAAAGAGTCCAGTATTGAAGCAGGTAAAAGCTTCATTATGCTATTCAAAATAAAAAAATATGAAATTCTGAACCATCTAATTTCATTGTGGCCCGCAACCGGTTGCCAAATCACATGTGGCCCTCGCTCTTTAGCACCCCTGGAGTAGAGGCTTACAGTTTATAAATAATCAACTGGCATTTGGGAGGGGTCCTGTGCACAGATATGTTCAAATTGTGTAGGACAATCTAAGGTTAAAGAGAGTTGTGTAGATAAGAAATAGTATTTAAATTTTAAGTAGAAGTAAAACAAGTGGCGATATCTTTGTGGACCTTAAATCATCAAAAGTGAAATGTTTGCATGAAGTTGGGTTGGTAAAGTGTCTAAGTTGAAATAATTTAGCTTCGGCCCAAGTTAACATTTGTACCATAGACAGACTGTCTGGGATCTCTGGATTATATAAAATATTGAGTAGTGCTGTGTACCTTTCTTCCATATCTGTAATGTGAAGGCTACAGGTGCCAGAATCAGTAGCGTCACTAGGGGGGAGTAGGGGGGGTGTGGGCCGCACCCAGATGACCCCTGCCAGAGGGGTAACACCCATGGGCAGCGGCACCGCTAACTCCACATGGTCCACACCCCTCTACACCGATCTTCGTTTCTTGCCGGCTGCCTCTAGTCCCTCAGCGGAGCTGACCGAAGCCGCCTCGGCACCTCCCCCTCCTCTCTGTTTACATGTACACAGGAGGAGGTGAGCCCGAGGGACACACCACTGTGCGTACACCCCACGCTGTTCTGAGCTCTGTACAGTTTATATTAATGCAGATGGACATGTGCTGGAGGGCGCTATGGTAGGGAAGAGAGGGGTCTGCACTGATGGGGGATCTGCATTGATGGGGGGTCTGCATTGATTGGGGGGGTCTGCTCTAATGGAGGGTCTGCATTGATGGGGGTCTGCATTGATGGAAGGGTCTGCACTGATGGGGGGTCTGCACTGATGGGGTCTGCACTGATGAGGGGGCTGCATTGATGGAGGGGTCTGCACTGATGGGGAGGGTCTGAATTGATTGGGGGATCTGCACTGATGGGGGTCTGACCTGATGGGGGAGTCCTGCACTGATGGAGGGGGTCTGCACCCATGGAGGGGGCCTGCACTGATGGGGGTCTGCACTGATAGGGGGTCCTGCACTGATGGAGGGGTCTGCATTGATTGGGGGGTCTGCACTGATGGGGGTCCTGCACTGATGGAGGGGTCTGCACTGATGGAGGGGTTCTGTCCTGATGAGGGTCTGCACTGATGGAGGGGTCTGCATTGATTGGGGGGTCTGCACTAATGGGTGTCCTGCACCATGACACTTTATGGAGTAATTGTATTCATTAGACCATTGAGCATATTAAGACAACCAAAATGTTATGTGACTGAAATGTTTAGCGTGATAATATTTATTACGTCAGGTGCATTCAACCCTCCTTTTGCTTTCAAAGAATAAAGGACAGAGCTGGTAATTCTATGGGACTTATTATGTCAGATACATTTAGTGAAGGCTCTTTGTAAGTTTCATAATTGTGACATCAGTACTAGGACAGGGTGAGTCTCAAAAAGATATAGTAACTTAGGGAGTATGGATATCTTAAGAGCTGCAATACACCAAAGGAGAGATAAATTATAACTATCCCATTGTTTTAATAGATGTGGATCTCTTGAAAAAAGAGGAGGGAAATTTGACTTAAATAGCCCTGAGTATGTAGGAATAATGTTGGTGTCAAGATATTTAATTACATTTTGACACCAGTGAAAATGATAATGAGCTTGCAGACCGTAAAGTCATGCATGGGGTATGTGAATGTATAAGGCTTCTGTTTTGGAGAAATTAGGAGTTGTAAAGGCAGAAGGTTTTTTTTATCTTAACACATTCTATGCATTAAGATAAAATGCCTTCTGTGTGTAGCAGCCTCCCCAGCACTTCCTGATACTTACACGAGCCCCAGCAATGTCCACAAGTCCCTCGGCTGTCTGAAACTCTCCTCCTGATTGGCTGAGACACAGCAGTGGCACCATTGAATCCCATGGCTGTCAATCAAAGTCAGTTAGCCAATCAGAGGAGAGAGGGTGGGGCCAAATGGCAGCTCCGTGTCTGAATGGACACACAGAGCTGCAGTTAGGTTTGGGTGCACCCATAGCAAGCTGTTTGTTGTGGAGGCACTCAACAGGAGGGAGGGGCCAGGTTTACAGAAGAGGGACCCAAGAAGAGGAGGATCCAGGCTACCCTGTGCAAATCCACTGCAACAAAGCAGGAAAGTATATTTAAAAAAAAACAAAAACAAGACTTTACAATCACTTTAATCTTTTAACCCAACAATTGACCAAAGTCCTCAAAAACATGATGTGGTGTTGGGAGAGTGGTATAATGGGTAGTGAGAGAAAGTAATAAATTGTCTGCAAATAAAGAATGTTGCAGCCTCAGCTAAGGATTCTAAGCAAAGAATAAACAATAAGGGAGATAATTAGCACCCCTTTCTTGTACTGCTATACATAGTAAAGGTAGAGGACATCAATTTTGTGAGCTTAACTTGCAATCAAGGAGAAGACTATATGGCCTGGAATGCTCAAAAAATGGGGCTTTTAGTCTAAAATGTTGTAAAGTAGAAAACATATATGGTCATCTAAGCCTGTCAAAGGCTTTTTGAGCATGTAGACTAAGTAACAGGGCGGAGTGCCGCATTTGTTTACCACATCTATTAGATTTATGGTTATCACCAACCGGTCTGGCTAACACAAAACCAACGTAATCTTTATTAATAAGTCTGCTAGCCAAAATTTTAGTAAATATTTTGTAGTTGGATTTGAGTAATGCTATAGGTCTATAGTTAGCCGAACATGCAGTGATTTTCTCAGGTTTAGGTATTACTTTTATATAAGAAAGAAGGAATTGAGAATGGGGTATTTTCCCTTTAAGTAAAGAGTTATAAAGATCAAGCAAGTGAGGGGGAAAAATGAGTAGTCATCTGTTCTTATGTTTAGCCAGGGTCAATACCTTGTTCAGAGTTGCAGTTGGGTGAGATCTAGGAAGAGGGATGTTACAGCTTCTTCTGGAAGAGGTGGCAATCCTAGAGTCTTAAGGAAGGCCTCTTCTTCCTGGATTTCTAGCAGGCTGTGTTGCGAGACATCTTTGGAGACTGTTAGCCTACAGGGAAAGTCCAACAATATTGCACTCAGTGATTTTAGAAATGTAAGGTTATTGGTCTTAGAGTGTGTCATTTAGCAATGCTAGTTGGAAAAAGATTGCTAAAAATCTGAATTTTCTTCATTTAAAAGTTAATAGAAGATGTGTTACATGTATTCATGCGCAGAGTTTCCTTGCTGTCAAAGTAATGTCCCTTGGACATAAACCAGTAGGGCATTTTTAGCCTTATTTTTAGATTGATGTGCGCAAACCATGAGCCAGTCTGTCCATAATAAATAGGGTCAGAGTAGTAAATAGTACTATCAAATATTATTGTAACTATGTGTCCCTAATTGTTTCTGGGACACCTTAAGGCAGAAATGTTGGCATTTCTCCCTGTTCTCTAAATCTTCCTGCTGAAGTTGAGAAACATTATGTTTTAGAGAAAAGTGTTTGTTCCTCCATGGCATGGATGGACATACTGTACTAAATCATCAAATTGAATCTCAAGGTGATCAGCAGGTTCCTCTAATAAAGCAATTTCTACCCTCAATTTCTGGGAAATCTTGCCCACCTCTGTAGATATGCTGCATGTGATATACTCTATATATAATATGGAAACATAGATGTGCGCAGCCTATTGCATTAGGGCGTGCACCCCAGAGCTCAAACACACATGCATGTGTATATATACACACACACACTCTTATTAATTAAATTAACAAACATTTTAAAATGTATTAAAACATGAACGGTGTCAGTAAGGCAGTGGATGGTGTCACTGGGATCAGTGGACTTTGTCAGTAGGGCAGTGGACGTTGTCAGTAGAGCAGTGGATGGTGTCAATAGGGCAGAGGTTGGTGTCAGTAGGACAGTGGCTGGTGTCAGTTAGTACAGTAGTGGACATAGAAAGTCTCAGTCAGTAGAACAGTGGACATGTCAGTATGGCAGAGGTTGGTGTTAGTAGGACAGTGGATGGTGTCAGTTAGTAAAGCAGTGGATGGTGTCTTTATGGCAGTAGACTTTTATCAGTAGGGCTAAAGACAATACAGCAGTGGATGGTGTCAGTAGGACAGAGATTGGTATCAGTAGATCAGTGTACAGTGTCAGTAGTTTTTATTTTTTTTTAATATTTTTATTTGTTTTAATAGTTTTTTTTTAATATTATATATTATTTTTTTTCCATTTTCCATTGGGGGCTTTGGTAAAATATAGGGGGCCTAAACAGACCCCCAATGTCTCACTTTTGAGACATAGGAAGGGACTGAGGACAGACATTCCCCAATCCCTTTCTCTGCAGCCTTAGCTGAACTGGACAATGAATGAATGGGAAGTGCTCTGTACTCAGCGGCTTCCTGTTCATTCACAAACTGAAGCATAGTAAACACAGTATACAATGTTTCAGTTATGAATGGACACAGAAACAATTGGTACTGATCACCCACTGTGTCCATTCAGAGAAAGAAGGGGCTTGTAAATTAGATAAATTAGGGCCCCTTCCTCGTTCTTCATCCTGAAACATCCCTCCGAGCAACCTGGAAGAAGGGACATGGGGGACACATGGGGGGTGGCAAGCAGCAGGGGGAATGGGTGTTGCACAGGGTGATTAGGGTGTGCCCAAGCCTATCTGGCACTCCCTGTGCGTACGCATATGTATGGAAGTAGTTATATAGGGTACTTATTGCAGTGAGGGAAGAGAGACATTTATGACAGTGTCCTCTCCTTAATCTATGAGTGGCTCAGGAGGTTCAGGTTGTCTTGTGCGGGGGTAGGAGACATGGGCAGCTGGAGCAAAAATGGATCCATTGTGGGATCTCTGGGAGGCCACTGGTCTCGAGGAGGGGAGACGGGTATCTTCTGCCTGCCTATGTTACCTATAGAAACTGCTCAGTAAAGTCTTGTACTGGACCAGGTCCTCTTGTGCTTGTAACAACCAGTGGAAGCTCAGTGGGAGGTGAAGGAAGCAGAGTCGCGGCAGTGCTCTTGCTTCACACTTCCTCCATCAGCCACTGCTGTGCATGCGCCACACCTTTTGTTTAAGCTGGCCATACACTAGTAGATTTTTGAACAAACATTCATACTAACATTCATACTGAAATTCTCATCAGTACATTCAATGGTATAAAAATAGTATTTCTAATGTACTTTGAAAATGTTTGCTCTTAGCATTCAAGTTTGGAACAAATGGATTTTCCTGAACAAAACACACATTCACTGTAAGATATTTGTTCTTTTGAGAATGATTTTGCATCCTACTCCAGAATTTTCTCACCACTTCTGTCAAAAATTAACGTCAATTTGACACCATTATTGATTAGAAAATCGTTTGAACATTCTTAAAATAAAAATGATCTTACAATGTTCTACTAGTTCTTGGCCATCTTACATTTAAGAGAACTGATGGAACTAAGTTAGAAGTATGGCAGCTTTAGTGCATAGCCAGAAAGCCTCCAGAGACCATGACAAAGAGAAGGCAATTACAATTTTGTCTTTGAAATCCTCCATTTTCAGCTGCATGAAGTTACATTATCAGTGAATTGCATAAATACACTGCAATATAGATATTGCTGCTCAGTGTCAGCAGATAATTAGCTTTCCTCGTATTATAAGTAATGAAGTTGAATCATTTGTCATCTGGGAGCATTGATATTTTCTCACATTAGCACCAATCCATATAAATGCATGCTTATTGGTTACTGAATGTGTGGTTCTGCTACCTGCTATAAAGGATATTATCTGCAACATTAATTCTCTTCCTCTGAGACTTTTTATGTGGCAGTATAAATGGATTAACTTCAAATTATTGAAATTACCCCAAAGATTAAGTTTGACATAGCTCTGCAAATATTAAGATTTGCTTATGCATCAGTAAAGCTTAAACAAAAAACTAAGGTATAACACAAGGAGTGGCATTAGCTAAGTGTACCTTCTTGGATTTGAGGAGAGGAGGAATGTGACAAATGAGTCTAAAAATTTTGGTGAATGATCCGATATCTCAATGGCAACATGGGCCAGGAGCATGCACATGGCTATGCAGAGACACATCGAGACGCGCCACCTAGCATGGAGTATACATGACCCTCAAGATAAACCTGCTACAGGCAGTCGAACATAGTCATTTTGAGAGGTGTGGTCGCAGTGCAATAGAGCAACGAGTGAACATCAAGTTCTGCTACAAATTGGGGAAAATGGCAACGGAGATGCATGAAATGTAGGTGTAAGTGTGCAGGATAGAAGCCTGTGAACAGAAAATGTGTCCATAACTGGTTCAATTGCTTTCGAGACAGGAAGGAAATGACGGAGGATGAGCCACATTCGGGTTGGCCGTCGACAAGCAGAACCACAAACATGATCAAGCAAGGGAGACAAATGCTGGCACGAGATCAACAACTGATTCTACGATTGATGCCGGAGGAATTGGGCATTAGCAAGGACAGGCTGCGCACCATCGCCATATGTATACTCACCCTAAGTCGCTTGTTGCTAGATGGTCTTTGTAATCTGCCCCTTTTAGGTCCTAGGCTCTTCTCCTCACTTCCTGCTTCGCTTGGCCTCTTGGGAGATGTGACTCATCATTTCCCAAGAGTCAATGGGCTTCCCTGTACTGTAAAATCGTGTTATTTCCAGACAGCAAATGACACGATTTAAGGCGGACCGAGATCGAGGAGTGCATGATGGTTACCCATCATGCACTTCTTTCAGGAAGAAATGCCAGCAGACTACAGATGGGCTTCAGATGCCCTCACCTAAAATGGATAAGTCCAGCAGTGAGAGAAACAAAAGTGTGAGTAAAAAATACATGTAATTAGTGGGCAGTTTGAAAGTAAGGAAACAAAAGCAATTGAGTTTAGAAGAAGAGAAACAAACTTAGCTATTCTTGGACTTTTAAGGTGCCAAAAATTCACATATAGCAACAATTTCAAAAGTTTTTTTTTGGCATCCACTCTTTTAATACTTAATAGATGTAACCTTTTGTTTCCTTATTTTGAAGGGTATTAAAGAGGCTGATGAGGAGCCAAACGGGCACCACATCAAATTTCATTAAATGCAATTGAGTTTAGAAGAAGAGAAACAGACTTAGCTGTTCTTGGACTTTTAAGGTGCCAGAAATTCACATATAGCAACAATTTCAAAAGTACAAAATTTTATTAATACACATGTTAAAAAATTAAAACATAAGGTCACTCATTAGTATGCTCTGGTGTCCCAGCCCAACATGTTTCGCCCAATCGGGCTTCTTCAGGAGACTCATGGGAACTGTACCAAAGTCAAGAGTACTACAATGAAAAATAAACACAATGATAATTAATATATTTAATATATTAATAAAATTAATCAGTTGTGTCAACATACCTAATAAGGTGCAATTTATGTTCACAAATACAGAGGTGCCTTTCCCTTTTGTTTATCTTCCCAGCTAAAACACCAGAATCCCCATAGAAGGAAGGATAATAATGGTCTGTATGAATCAGACAAATGTAGATAACATTTAGTATACAACTGTACAAGAAGCACAATATAAAAGAGGCCACCAAAGGTACCTCATGTGCTAAAATTTAAATGAATTACCATGATGGATTAGTACCTGATGGTTATGATCTTTTAAGGGCCAATAGGTTGGCTCACTCGATATTAGTCCAGACGCATAACAACAGCCATTGATTGCCCCATTGAACCTAGAGTGGTCAGGCTGAGAGCACTTCACCCAAATGGGATCTGACCAATGGTGAATGATGGTCAGTGCAATCTGAAAATGGATATATACCACATCATTAGTACAAATATAAAGGGGGAAGAGGGCCACCTCTCCTGGCTTCAGTGATTCAAAACAAGAGGACCGGATAAACCAAGTACCAAAAAGCCGAATGAACAGCCAGCAATGAAGTGACCCAACAAGTTCCCTCTTTAATAAAATAATATGCTGCATTAAAAGCGCTAGTAGGATTTCAATGAAGTTAGTTTTCCAAGCCGATGAGCAAATAAAGAGAAATCAGGACACGCTGGAGTTCCTCTTAAACATTCCTCTGTCATGGCGCCTTCTTATCCTCCTTCCCCTCAAGTGGCGTCTGACATCAACAACTGAGAGTGGGCGGTAAATGGGGATGCGGGTGCGTCATTTCCGGCAGACCATAAGCGGAAGTGACGTTGCGCAAGGGCACTGAAGCTGCGATCGCCATGTTGGAAATGGTTATCCCTGAGCCCGCCCCACCAGCCAGAACAGCCAGCGGCGCAGGCAAGGGGACAAATTGGTCCAGGGATACGGGACCATGAGGGCAGACCTCTGCCCCCACATCTATACCCCAGGCTGGAATGAGAACTCAATTAATCCTCAGGGCCCCCCTGGTCATCCCCGATTGGCCAACAGGGGGGGCACGGAGGTACCCCAGGTGCCCATATGGGGATCAGTGGCCAGGCCGGGAAAGAGAAAGACATGGGATGTGTTGGCAACTGTCAATGCTTTATATAACAATACTAGGTAAGGCCAACAAATGGAGCAGTGTCACTTCACAAGAACCTACCAAAAAAATGTATGTTATGTTATGAACTTATAAATAAAATTTGATCAATTACAGCCCAAAAAGGGATTTGTAGCACCATTACTAGTGTTGAGCGAACCCGGACTGTAACGTTCGGGTCCGTACCGAACTTTAGGGTGTCCGTGGCACGGACCCGGACCCGGACATTTCAAAAATCGTTCGGGTTCGTACGGTAATCATCCGTACCGACACTACCGAAGATTCCCGTTTGGTCACTTTGTGAACAACTAACCGACGGGACGTCGAAGAGTTGTGCACCTCATTTTATCGTCTTGGGGCCTGGCTTGGGCTTGCTAAAAACTTTACAGGCCCAGGCCCAGGCACGGTGCCTGTGGGATTTCAAGCC
The DNA here is from genome assembly GCA_018402905.1 of Glandirana rugosa. NCBI lineage: Eukaryota > Metazoa > Chordata > Amphibia > Anura > Ranidae > Glandirana > Glandirana rugosa. The sequence goes on along the minus strand of BLSH010506606.1, from coordinate 65,469 downwards.
ATGCCTGGGCTTGCAATGTCAGGCCCAAGCGAGTTGTGATCATTACCACGATGTTTAGGGAAAAACCCGACATTAACTAGTTTAAAATAAATATTCAAGTATTGTATTGTA
>BLSH010506606.1:47009-60135 GCA_018402905.1 Glandirana rugosa | reverse complement strand
CAATGAGGTTCGTTGTCCGTGCGATCGTTCGGGTTCCGTCCGGACCCGGACCCGGACCCGGACCCGGACTTTGTCCCGAAGTTCGGACGGACCAGCAGAACCCGAACTTCCAGAGGTTCGCTCAACTCTAGTAGACACCACAATTACAAAACATAATATAAACCACACCTATGGATTGACAATTTACATAGAAACTTGGTTTGTATACATGACCATTAGGTAGGCTCATCTTCTCAGACTCAAAAATAAATCTACAATAGTTGCATTTTTGGCAACTGTAGGTGCTATGTTTTTTGGTTGTACCCTTTTTTTGTGGATCATGGTGACTATGCACCAGCTTGTCCCTAAGAGATTGAGATCTCCTAAAAGTTATTTCAGGGTTTGGTTTAATATGTTTAGATATTGACTCATCTGCCATAAGCAGATACCAATATTTTTGAATAATCTCACGGACTTGGCTCTGTTGTCCAGAGAATTGCGTAATAAATCTGAGTCCCCCTTCTGATTCTGTCTTTTTCACTTTGTGTATCAGAAACCTCCTATCCTCGTCCTTAGCTCTTTTGTATGCCTTTTTGATTCTGGCGTTTTAGCTGGGAAGATAGACAAAAGGGAAAGGCACCTCTGTATTTGTGAACATAAATTGCACCTTATTAGGTATGTTGGCACAACTGATTCATTTTTTGTTTCAATTATTATTTATCACTCTGGATATTGAATCAGCAGTTTTTCAGTTTGTTTCTTTCAGTATGCATGTCTAATATATTAAATATATTAATTATCATTGTGTTTATTTTTCTCTTTCAATGTTTTTATTGTTATTACTATGAAAAGCAGCAGAAACACTGAACATCATCCACATAACCAAAGAAGACAGTACATTTGGAGTAACAGTATACAGTGTAACTGCAATTGCATATCCATTTAAAAGTGCACAATTAGTACCACACTCGTAACATCTGTATCCGAACAAGCAACTTGGCTTTGCATAAGTTGTCAAGAAGAAAACAAAATATAGTTTAATGGTAATCAAGGACCCAGTGGAGGAGGGAGCCAGCTATTTAGTTAAGTGCCCGAGCACATCCATAGGGCTTCTAGTCTGGAGAACCTCGGAGAACAATTTTCCCTAAGAGCCCTGTCTCCACAATCAGGGAGCCCCCCACCCACCCCTGTGGGATCTCAACTGTGGGGTAGGAGGATTCACCTAACCGAGAGAACAACATTCTAAATTTTTGGATCTCGCTCCGAGGTCACTCAGGGCCAAAGTGTAATGATACTCAAGTGGGGAAGCTTCTGGCTTCCTAATGCAGGAAATGTAACTCTCTCCCCCTCAGGGTCCGCAAACAAATAGCCATTATAGTCTTTATGAAAATGGCAACAAACAAAATTTCACAAAAGAGAGATAGATAGAAAGAGAGAGGTCAGTAAGGAGAGAAGAAGAAAAGGAAGTAAGGGTTCAGAGAAAAGAAAAAAGAAGTAACGAACCTCCGGATATCAAGAGATCCCAGGGATATGACCCGGGTAAAGTGCAGCCTTCATATAGAGCGCCCATGAGTCCCAAATTGCTTCAAACCTGTCCTTTTTGTCTAGTAGTTTTGCCACTAGAAGTTCCTGGGCCATAATCCAGGAAATCTTCCTCCGTGTTGCGAGGAAGGAGACCTTGGAGCTTTTCCAAGCCCTTGCCAGAGTAATCTTGGCTCCTATTAGCATAAATTTGAAAAGGAGTTGTTTATATTTGGAGAGCCCTGTTACTTTCTGGAGGAGGAGTGCTATCTCAGGGGAGTGCAGAATGTCATAGCCCAGCACCGTCTTGGCCATGCGGAAATTTTTTTTCCAAAAGGTCCTGATGCGCGGACAGGTCCACCACATATGAGACATAGTACCCTGGAGCACGCAGCCCCGAAAGCACAATGGGGAGGAGTCTGCATATATTTGAGCCAGCCATGATGGAGTATAGTACCATCTCATCAGTACCTTGACATTGACTTCTATTAGTGTGATGTTCATTAGGCCTTTTTGCGCATTCTGGACTGCGAGAAACCAGGACTCTGACTGTATCTGAATATTTAGTTCCCTTTCCCAAGTCCTAGCATAGGCCGGTTTGTCTGTTTTTTTAGCCAGCAAAGGGTATATAATAGATATGCCTCCCCTTTGGGCTGCTGCCTCCGTGCTCCATATCTCATAGTCAGTTGGCCTCGGGGGATTACCCCTGTCTGTCCAGGTCTTGTGTAAAAAGTGGGAAATTTGCGAGAACCTAACATTTTCCCCTTCTGGCATTTCCAGCTTAGATATGCAGTAGGTTTTGGAAATCGGACCTTGTTGTGTAAAAAGTGACCTATTCTAAAAAGGCCCTTGTTGAGCCACCACTTAAAGACCTTTATGTTTAGTCCCGGGGGAAATGCTGGGTTGTTAAATATGTGAGATAATGGCTTAATTAATGATGTTAAAGATCCTTTCTTGTATAGTTTGTCTGCTAAAGCTATGGAGTGCGAGAGAGTTGGGACCAAGACAGGCGGGCGTGCATTTGACTGACTCCACAAGAGGAAATCAATTGTGTGGTTGGGGATCGCCTGACGTTCCATTGCTACCCAGTCCGGTTTGGGGTCCCTAGAGTAGACTATCAAAATCTGTGCTAGCTGGGCTGCCTGATAATAGGACCATAGGCAGGGCATTCCCAGGCCTCCCTGTTTCTTTAGGCGGGTGAGTGCTTCCCTGTGGCATCGATATCCCTTCTTCCCCCAGACAAAAGAGATGAGTTGGGATTGTACCCTCTGGAGCTGACTTTTGCAAAGGGGGATTGGGAGGGACCTGAATAGGTAGAGGATACGTGGCAATATATTCATTTTGATTGAGTTTATGTTCCCTATCCAGGACAGGCCCAAGGTTGACCACAACTTTAAGTCTGCTGCAATGTTCTTGAATATGGGAGGATAGTTTGCTGCGAACAGTTTTTCGACCGAATTGTTCAGTTAATGCCTAAGTAAGGTAGTGTCTGCATAGCCCAAGCGAATGGAAAGTGTGCTTTCAGTTGTTCTACTATTGGCTCCGGGACTGAAATGTTCAATGCCAGTGATTTTGCGGTATTGACCGTAAGGCCTGAGACTATTCCGAACTCTTTTAAAAGCATAAGGGTATTAGGCGTCGTGATCAGGGGATTTGTTATAAAAAGGAGGAGATCATCCGCAAAGAGAGCACATCTGTGCTCCTGGGGTCCACAGCTAACTCCCTTAATGTCTGGGTGGGTTCTGATCGCAATCGCTAGGGATTCTATTGCTATCGCAAAAATTATTGGGGGGAGGGGACAGCCCTGTCTAGTTCCTTGTGTGATGGAGAGGGTTTCAGAATACTAACCCATTAGACGAACCTGCGCTTTAAGATTAGTGTATGATGCTGTTAACGAGGTGATAAAATGGGGACCGAACCCCCATCTGTGTAGGACTTCAAAGAGGTAGGGCCAGGAGACCTTGACAAAGACCTTATGAAGGTCTATAGAAAGTAAGAACCCTTCTTGCGAGGGGCCCTCGTCCCATTGGGATTTCAGTAGGGAGATAATGTCATTGGCCCTTCTTACCTGGTCTGGGCCCTGCCTACCAGGTATGAACCCCACCTGGTCCTTATGAATATATTGCGAGATGAACTTAGACAATCTAGTTGCTAGTATTTTAGTCATTAATTTGATGTCATTATTTATTAAGGAGATCGGGCGATTATTTGAGATATCACTCTGGTCTTTTCCCGGCTTGGGGATGACCGAGATGAAGGCATCATTTAACTCTCTATCCAGGGGGGTTCCCTCTCGGGTAGTGTTGAAAAAGCGGGCCAGGTAAGGAGCAACAGTTGGGCCAAATTTTTTGTAAAAGATGGCTGAGAAGCCGTCCGGGCCTGGAGCTGAACCCAATTTCGAAATTTTAATTGCTTCAAGAATTTCGGATGTGTTATATGGAGCATCCAAAATGTTTCTATGTTCTTGAGTTAATTTCGGGAGAGGAAGATCTCGTAAGAAATTGTCCAGCCTATTTGAGGGTGTAGTATTTGAGTGAAAATTCCTTCATAATTTTGTCTGAGTTTTGGGTGAGATCCCCTGCCTTGGTGCGTATTTTCGGGAGGATCTTAGGGCAATGTTGAGTTCGGGCTAGTCTCGTGCCAATCCTATCCTTTTGCATATAGAATTTGGCACCCGACCAGCGTAGGTATTTTTCCGCACTGGTCGTAAGAGCGAGGTTGAGGTTAGTTTTAGCGGTGTCTAGAAGGGACAGAGTTTCCGGTGTTTGTAGGCATTTATGGGTCTTACTAGCCTGATGGAATTTTTCAGTCAGCACGAGGGTGTCAGCAGCGTGCTCTCTTTTTAGTTTGGAAGCGAATTGGATAAAGTGTCCCCTCATGACTGCCTTAAAGGCAGCCCAAAGAGTGGAGGGAGAGACTGACCGGTCGTCATTCATATTAAAGTAGTCTATCATAAGTTTGGTGAAGTGCTCACAGTGTGCCGGGTTGTTGAGGAGCGCTTTGTTTAAACGCCACCTGAAAGGTCCTGCTGGGACCCGGGAAACGCGCAGTGTTAATGTGACAATTGAGTGGTCAGAAATGGGTGAAGCTAGTATGTTGGTGGATATTGCTTTGTTAGCTAATTTAGCTTGAATAAAAATGTGATCGATTCTCGAGTATGTCTGGTGGGGAATTGAGTAATGTGTATAATCTTTTGAGTGAGGGTTGAGTTCCCTCCATATGTCTATCAGCCCCAAAGAGTTCAGTTTCTGCGCTATATGAAGGCTTTGTTTGGGGGGTCTTTTTTGGATGGGGTGTGACGCGTTGGTTTTATCCATAGATAAATTTGAAAGGCGTGTTAGTATCCCCTCCCATGATTATCGTGCCCTTTAGGAAAGGTGTTAGATGGGTCATCATATGGTTGAAGAATTTACCTTGCCACCTATTTGGGGCATAATAAGATACCAACGTAAATATTTCCCCGTTTAGAGTATCGCTAACCAAAAGGTATCTGCCTTCAGTGTCTCTGATAACGTCAGTAGGGGAGAGGTTCGCTCGTTTAGAGAGGCATATCACCACTCCTTTGGTTTTGTTGCGGGCGTTAGAAAAGTAAAGTTGCGGGAACACCTTGTGGATAAACTTTGGGCTGTAAGTGGAGGGGAAATGAGTCTTCTGTAAGAGTAGGATATCTGTTTTGGATTTATGATAAGTTTGGAATAGTTTCCTCCTTTTAGTAGGGAAATTTAGCCCTTGTACATTATGTGATTTAATGTCCAACACTGTGGACTTGTGGGGACTGTTAGCCATGCCCAGGTGCCAGAAGGAGCTGCTGAATATAGGAGGACTTACCCCATCTGTAGTTTAGGTGTTTAGTCAGGGTCCTTCTGGGAATGGTGCAAAGGGCAAACCGATTTGCTCGTGGGGTCAGGATTATCCGGAGGTTCGCTAGGGATCAAAAATGGAGATGAAGAAGATGCTAGGAAGGAAAAGAGGGTTATAAAAAAGGAGGTTAGGGATAAATGGTAGAAGTGAAATAACAGTAACAATCAGTAACAGTGTCTGTAATGGTCTGAGGTCCCTCCTGGAGGTGACCAGCCTCCCTCCAAGGCGGACGCAACAGGCCACAATAGCCTTTTGGCAGTCATAGGTAATTGCTCCTGAGAGGAAACAAAAGTAGCCCTCAGAGGCAGAATTAGGCCCATGGGTGCCGCCGCCACCACCCCGCCCTGTGTGGACCAATGTTCCAAAGGTAATGCAATCAGCTAAAGACGGTTATTTGCCGGAGTCTCTCTTGATAGTGTTCTGGACCATAGAATGGGTGAGAATAAAGGTCCTAAGCTGGTGCAGTTAGGTGAAAGGGGCGAAAGCCCAAACTAGAGTTCCTGAGTACATCATGGAATGATAACTTACAGACCAGGCAAAGCCATTATATACCTTACACTGGTATAGTGAAAGCAGTATACCGAACCAGGAGAGCCTCAAACTGTTTTTAATAAACAACATTGTAAAGTAGTTGACTAACGGCCAAAAAGAAAGAGCAATCAAACAGCCCCGCCAGGGCATTCCATTACTATGAATGGGTGAGTGACATAAAGGAAGAAGAAACAATAGTATTCTGGAAGGGTTTCAGGGCGGCTGGGCCTCCTTGGACCTCTTCGTTTGTTGTTTCTGCCAGGCTGGTGTGAGCGGACTGCGTGGAGATGGCCTTTTTATTGAGGAATGACCTTTCCTTGTAGAAGTACGAGGGGGGTCATGGGAGATCAGACCCAGGTGAAGTAGCAGCTTTTCTCCCTCTGGGATCGTGGAGAATCCATAGGATCTGTTTTTGTGGGAGAAATTGAGTCTCAGAAGAAAAAACCAGCGGTATGTTATTTCATTTTGGACCAGAATTTGGATTAGGGGTTTCAGGGCCCTCCGTTTTTGGATCGTATATGGGGAGAGGTCGGAAAACAGCTGGATACTGTGACCTTGTATTTGTAGGTTGTCAGCACTCCGTGCCTTTTTCATCAGTTCTTCCTTCACTGAATAATAGCTGGGCTTGACGATCACGTCCCGTGGCAGGCCATCAGCTCTGGGGGGTTGGAGAGCTCTGTGTGCCCTATCCAGTTCCAGGCGGTGCGCTGACACACCGGGAATTAAGTCTTTAATCAAAGACGTCACTGCCGGGCGAATATCTTTTATTGATTCTGGGAGACCTTTGATGCGGAAATTGTGACATCTCGATCGATTTTCAAGATCATCAATCTTTGACATAGCTGTGTCAAGTTGGTCCTGGAGCTCTTGAATCCTGTCTGAGTTTTGGTTAATCCTGGCGATGGCTTGGTCAGATTTCTTTTCTATAGCTTCCATCCTGTTGCCTATGTGTTGCAGGTCAGCCTGTATTGCTGCTGTGATCTGTACTGCATTTTGTGCAAGGCCTTTGGCAAGCATATCTGAGAATGCTGCCATTAGAGCTGACAAATCTGTTGGTGGGGGGGGATGCTGTCGGTAACCTTTGCAAATGCAAGTCTGGGGTAGAGAGAATGTCACTCTGTGGAGATAAATTATATGGGCCCATAGATCTCCTTATTAAAGATTCCATGGAGGCAGGAGAAATTTCCCCCTGCTGTGGATGCATCATCCTACCTTCCGGAGACATGTCCTTGCTGGGGGGATTCCTCCCTGCATTCTCCCCTATGGTGTCCATCTCCTCCCCTCCTTCTGAGAGCTGGCCGCATGGAGAGGCAGGTGCGGCCGCCATCTTGGTGTGGTCGGGCGGGGGTGAGGCCTCACTGAGTAAACGGGTGAGGTCTCTCCTCGCCGATCCCGATGACATCCGAGCGATGTCCGAGGGCTCCCCTAGCTCAGGGGTCCAGCTGTTGTGCACTGAGGGGCTCCGTGCAGTTGCAGAGTGTACAGCGGCGGAGCCGAGAGCCGAGACTAAGCGGTCATCTTAGCCAGGTCCGCGCATGTGCCTTTTGTTTATTTTTCATTGTAGTACTCTTGACTTTGCTACAGTTCCCATGAGTCTCCTGAAGAAGCCCGATTGGGCGAAACATGTTGAGCTGGGACACCAGAGCATACTAATGAGTGACCTTATGTTTTAATTTTTTAACATGTGTATTAATAAAATTTTGTACTTTTGAAATTGTTGCTATATGTGAATTTTTGGCACCTTAAAAGTCTAAGAACAGCTAAGTCTGTTTCTCTTCTTCTAAACTCAATTGCATTTAATGAAATTGGATGTGGTGCCCATTTGGCTCCTCATCAGCCTCTTTAATACTCTTCAAAATAAGGAAACAAAAGGTTACATCTATTAAGTATTAAAAGAGTGGATACCAAAAAAAAAAAAATCTGGGTGGAACTCCGCTTTAAACATTTAAAAAGTCAGTGAATAAGTTCAAAGTCTGCCTTAAAACCGTGCTGTGAAGTAAGTGATATTTTCTTTCGTTACATCCAACCAGATTGCTTCTGCCACATATGTGTAAAATGTTTACTCACCAACCATAAATGGCCCAAAAGGCTTAACACGCTTTGCAAACACAATCCAATAGATAGGATGGATGGGATGGATATGGTGGACTCAATACCTCTTTTCTACTCTCAATATACCAAAATACCATACAGCAAGAATTCAAAGAGAGAACAATTCTCATAGTGCAGCAATTGTTTTTATTTAAAATGGACACATAAAACACAAATGTATTGCACTTACATATTCAGGGTGCCTGAGAGGCACCTCCACTAGTCGCTGTCTCTCATTACTCTAGTGAACACCGCTTGTAACTACCAAGCCAGCATTTGTTCCAAAGGCGCATGGATGTGCAAAATGCATTGAGGGACATCACTGTCGCCACTTCCAATTTTGTCCCCACGTTGCTTCCAGGATTTGGAACGCTTGCCGGCTTGGTAGATAGCTTCCTGAAGATGCATGAATGTGCAAAATGTGTTGAGGCATGTCGCTACCTGGGTAGCTTATTGATGACACACAGGCGTGCAAAATTCATTGTCTTTTCAGGTCTTTTGGGCCATTTATGGTTGGTGAGTACGCATTTTACAAATATGTGGTGGAAGCATTCTGGCTGGATGTAACAGAAGTAAATATCAGCACGGTGTTTGGACTGACTTTTCATTTATGGGCTTTTTAAATGTTTGATGTTTTTTTTTTTTTAACAGTACATTTTTTTGTAGCAAATATAAAAATAATAAACTTATGTAAAAGCCAACTGGGATACATTTGTTATATGATAGCATGGCATAATAAGATGAATACGTATATCACACTTATTCCTTACAGTGGTCATGTATTTGCCAATCCTAATCCTTCAAGTATATAGTTTGCAGTTTTAGACTAGTGTTACATATCTGTTACAAAATCAGTGGGCACAAGGAGTGCCCAGACATATATTAGCCAAATAGATAGCAGATCGAAAAAAAAAGAGAGAAATAGAGGTAAGTGAAAAAAAAGAAATAAAGGTTGTCATGAGAAGTTTGGTAGTTATTGGGTTAATTCCATTTCCCATAGCTTTAATTGTTTGTTTGAGTATTGAAATCCTCTGAGCATCTTAATCAAAATTTTTAAAGGAGTAGCGCCTTCCTTTATATTGTTTTTATGCCCACATTTAACCCACACCTGATCTACTCTTCAACCTTCATCTTTTTCTTTCAGGTTTACTTATTGTGGCAAACAACAATGTGGAAAGTACAATGTAGCAACTTAGGAAATCAGTAATGATTGTTCATTATTCACCTGACTGTTCTGAATTGATGAAAGGTGAAATCTTATCAGTAACTAGCTTTACATCTGCAGTATAAGCACCTCTTGAAAATATGTGAGCTTTACATGTTTGTTTTTCTACATTCCCACATATGGGAGAAGCATTATGCTCATTTGTGTTGACAAAGACAGCATTTTAGACTCTATGCCTTATGCTAAAGCCAAATACCCAACACCGCTGCTGTATTTAGTCTTGACGTTACTGTCAGGGCTGGGCTCTTAGCCCTCCCTTCTAGTGCTCATGTTGCTCAGCTGTTGGTTAATTGCCAGCACTGATCATTCCACAGTGGCTCACCTGGTGATCATTTCCTGCTTCTTAATCCAGCCTATAGCCAGCCCCTTCTGGCTATTTAAACTGCCTGGTTCATCCCTTGGGTGCCTTTGCCTTGGTCAAACAACTGGAAACTCTCTGCTGTGTTCCTGTTGAAGACTTGCCTGGCTGATGTCCCTTCTGGTTCCTGATCCTGTCTGCTGCCTCTGACTATGCTGATCTCTGGCTTCCTGATCTACTGGCTTGTTCTGACTACCCACTTTGGCTACCATACCCTGGCTATGTTTTGACTGTATTTACTATTTGTACTATTTTTAATATTGTATTAAAAGGTGTGATTTTAACTGCATTATCTGTCTCCATCTGATTCATGGTTTCTGATAGTAGGTGAAGGCCATGAATTCAGAAGATGCAGGTAATTCACCTAGTGGTAATATGTTTTCCAGATTGAATGAATCAGTTTGCCATCTCCTTACAGATGCTCCTGATTTGCACTGCTCACCTGGATCCTCCCACGTTGGCTGTTCCGGTACAACCTGTGTTGCAGGTCATCCCTGCTGCCTCTCCAGTCTCTGTGCAGACACCCGCCTCGAATATTACCTCTATAAGAGGTATGTCTGGTTCTGCTCCACTTCCCCAGTGATTTGGGGTGATCCAGTTCAATACAGAGGGTTTCTCAACAAGGTTGGGATATACTTTGAGATGCTACCCCAGGCATTCCCCACGGACAGAATCAAAGTAGGCTTCATTATTTCTTTGCTTTCTGAGCCTTGGCCTAGGCAAACCCTCTATGGGAGATGCAAAAACCCATTGTCCTGAGTAAACCTGAGTTTGTGGCTTCCTTTAAAAGGGTATTTGACATTCCCGCCAGCTCCACTTCTGCTGCCAAGAGCCTAGTGTCTATCAAACAGAGTATGAGAACTGTTGCCGATTACACCATTGAATTCCATACTCTGGCAGCAGAGGTCGCATGGAACAATGAGTCCCTTATGGCTGCTTTTACTCATAGTGTCTATCGGATAACATCAAAGATGAGATAGCATCCCGAGACATGCCTACGGATCTAGAGAAGTTGATCACGTTTGCCATTCTCATTGACTCCAGACTCTGAGAGAGACCTTCCTTTAAGGAGCGCTTGCAGAAGCCTCCTGTACATTTGGCTCTGAGCTTTGCAGTCCCACCCTTGCCTCCCTCACCTCCCATGCCTCCTGGTACCGTGTTTGCCAGTGAAGTATAACCCATGCAGTTGGGCTTCACACGTCTCATTCACAGATGAGAGGGCCTTTAGGAGGAGGGAGAGATTGTGCCTTTATTGTGGCCAGGCAGGTCACTTTTTTTTTTAAACATATTTTATTTGAGTTTTGTGCAAAATGATAATACAGTAACATAAGGAATAGATGGTTAGATCAAACACAAATATGGATTTGAAAACCTTAACATATATCTTGCTGGTATAATCAGAGAGGGAGAGATAAAGAAGAAGAAGAAGTAGGGAAGGGAAAAGAGGGGAAGGGAAGGAGAGAGGTGTTTGTAGGTAAACAGTCTACGTAGCTAAAGAAATTATATATATATATATATATATATATATATATATATATATATATATATATACTGTATATATAATATATGTATATATTAGTTTGTATACATATCCATACCAGTAATTGCCCGCAGATTTTTTTTTGTTTAATTAGTTTTTATTGAGTAAAGAGGATTCCGGAGAACAACAATGCATACATTAAGGCATATATAACTCTCATGTCATTCCAGAATAGAGTAGTTACATATATAGGAAGTATAACACAATGGATCCTTGAAATGTGTTTTTATCAGAAAGAGAAGAGAGGGTAGGAGAGGGTAAGAAGAGAAAAGGGGGGAATAAGTGGGGTGAAACAGATATAAGTAGAAGAAGGAAAGAGGAGAGAGGGATAAGGGGAGCTGTCGAGGTGAGGCAATGTTTCTATAAGTAAGCATCACATAACGCTTCCAGCCTATGTCAGGGAGAGTCAGATAACATGCATATCTCCGTCTTCGAAACTGCGTATATATAGAGAGGGCCTCACTTATACTTATAAATTATATTCTATATTCCAGTCCATCTCTAAGTGAACAATGGGAGGTCCGTTGGAGAGGACTGCATAATGGATTTGTATTTGACGGATGTGGTGAATTCACTCCACTTGTACCATGTTACAAAGTGTTTTTTATTTTCACCTCTGGCGGAGTAAGTCAATTCCTCCATGAGGTGAATATCCCCCACTTTCTGCAGCCATGATTTTACGGAGGGTGTGGTTTGTTGGCCCCATAGTGTTGGAATCAGTGCCTTCGCTGCATTGAGTAGGTGAGGAGTGATGTTTTTTTTGTATATCTTAGTTGGTACCTTTGTGCAGTGAAAAAGAACCTCCCATGGATCATCAGTGACAGGAGTCAGAGATCAAGTTTATAATTTCTAGGACCTTTCACCAAAAGGGCCTAATCCTAGGGCAATTCCACCAGATGTGTGTGTGAGTGGCCATGCCCCCACAGCCCCTCCAACATCATGGGGAACTGGTAGGGAACATGGAGTGTAGCTTATTTGGGTGTAATGCCATCTGGTGAGTAGCTTATAGTTCACTTCCGCTGTTTAAGAGGAGATGGAGGAGGTATGTGCAAGCTTTAAAATTTTGTTCTTTTGAGAATCAGTCACTTGAGACTGGAGGTCCCTCTCCCATTTGTTCAAGAAGGTCGGTTGTTGGTGGTTTTGCGTTTCATGCAGGGCTTTGTATGCTTGCGAGACACAATGATTAGGAGGGTCTTTGTGAATGAATAAGGCTTCAATTGGTGTGAGTTCTTGTGTGGAACGTAGAGGTTGAGGTAGGGTTTTAATGAAGCTTTAAAGCTGGTGGTAGCGCCAATGGTCCATATATGTTGTAAGGTTGACTTCCAGTAGGTCGGTGAGTGGTCTTAAAGATCCCATTCTTAACGTTTGGTGTAGTCGTAGAGGTGGGTCTGAGGACCAGCGTCTGAAGCCTCCATCTAAAGCTCCCGGAGGGAAGTAATTGTGGTTCAGTAGGGGCATTAATGGAGAATTATACTTCCAGCAGTACTTTTTATGAAGATGATCCCAGATATCCAGGGTGGATCTTGTGATCGGTGATGTGTTGAGGGACAGGGATCTCATTTGTTTGGGAATCCAAGGTATTACAGCTAGGTCTGTACCTGATAGAGAGCACTCTACGTGGACCCACAACTTAGAGGTCCCGGCATAGTTCCAGTCAATGATTCGGGAAATAGCGGTGGCATGGTAATATTGTTTGAAATCTGGAAGACCAAGTCCTCCTTTGCATTTGGGTAAAGAGAGTAGGGATCTGGACAACCTAGGACACCTATTGTTCCACACAAATCCTGAAATTAAACGTTGTATGATCGAGAAGAACCCCACAGGCACACACAATGGTAGCATTTGGAAAATATAAAGGACTCGTGGTAGGATATTCATTTTTATCACTTGTATTTTGATGAGAGAAATGGGTTTACGTTTCCTCCTGAACCAGAAGGTCTAAAGTTTGTTATAATGGTACGGTGGCGATAAAGGGCTTAGTAACTGACCTTGATACGGCCCTGGAGATTCAACACCCAGG
>BLSH010506606.1:12366-23499 GCA_018402905.1 Glandirana rugosa | reverse complement strand
GCAAATTGTTATGTAATAGAATCGCTACCCCTTTTGTTTTGTTGGTGTTGTTGGAGGCATGGAAGATCAATAGGTAGCTTTTATCTGTTAGTTTGGGAATCTTGGGTCCCTTGAAATGTGTCTCCTGTAAGAATGTGACCTGGGCACGGTGTCTTTTAATTTCTCTAAGAATTAGGGATCTTTTCTCCGGGGTGTTTAAGCCTCTAGCAATGATTGAGATAATTTTCATGATTGTAGGATTGGGCATTATTGCTGTGTGCGATACTGTGAGAGGTCTAGGAGGGAGGGCTAGGTAAGGGGGGGGTAAGTTATTCGGTCGTAGGGGTGAAAGCTAACGTCTGGGGGAATGTATACGAGAGTCAAGTGGGGGGCGGACCTATGTATCTGGCCCACTGTTTTGAGCCTCTAAATGGACAGACCGGAACGTGCCAGGCTGAGGGTAGGGGTTGGTGGTCTAGCGCACGGGAGGAGAGGAAGGCACACCAACAGGGGAGTTCCTGGTGGATGAATAGGGTACACCTTTTATGGGTTGATGGTCTATTAGATATAATATGAAGTAATAGGACAGTCAACATCGTTATTACCTCGCAGTTTGTATTTGGTCGTGATAAGCCATTGCAGTAATAGCCCAACTTTGACAATAACAATCAACAGTAACATTAATCTTTGCATTCACAATAACATTAACAATCACACTCCCCTCCTCGTTATACTCGACCCCTTGAGTCATAGTCTCCAACACGGACCAGCACCAGCAAGGGAGGGGAAAGGGTGCCAGCACAGGCTCAGCATCTGTCCACCCTCGCCCCCACGCACACCAGCGCATGAGACCACCACAAGGCTTGCGCCCCCAGACCATCCCCATAGCTCTATCCACTCTCGTTAGTTCTCTAGGCACGTAAAAATAAGGTCAAATAGGCCAGGGAATGGAAGGGTAGAATCAAGTTGGATTAGCATTTTGATTGATGATAGTATGAAACTGTACACAGGCTTCCCAAAACATTCTGCGGCATTTGGGGGTGTTATAGTCTAGGAGCTTTGCTCACCTTAAGTGGTAAGGGGTGTAATAAGTTCTCTCCATGTCTATACCCCCGGGGCTTTCTATTCGATTCTGAGGCGTTTTCACTAGCATCCAGCTTTTGCTCCGTAGGGATCCTCCGATTAGAGCGAAAGGTCAGAAGGCCCGTAGCCCAGGGATAACTATCCAGTGCCTCGATCTTGTCTTATCCAAAGCTCATATCCCATGCCAAACAACGTACCACAGTCGGCCATAAGATCAAGAAGGCAATTTCAGTGAGAGTCCAATCTTAGCAGTTATGTTGTCTCTATGGTTGCCTCAGGAGTGAATGTGGGCCACATTGAATCAGTGTTTCTCTGTGTGTATGGTATCGGAAGCGGCAGCCCAAGGCACACGACCGAGGAGGGGATTGGCTGTGAAAACTAAACATGGCTCCTTAATGAAACATAGGAAGAAGAAAAAAAAGAGTCAGTCAATGGCTTACCCCAAGGGACCAAAGCAGCTTAGTCGGCAGCAGGTGGCAGAGGAATCGACTGGTCCTCTGCAGCAATCCGGTTTCTTGCGCCGGGACGGGGTTGTGTTGAGGCGGCGGCAGGGCGTTTGTTGCTCCAGCTGGGGCGGAACAAGCTCTTTCCACAGTTCCGGTATGATAAACTCCCGGTACCATTCCGGGACAGGAATTTCGGGTAGATTAGTGAACTCAAAGAATTGGGGGAGGTCTGCTGGGGTGTGTAATGTGAATGATCGGCCCTGGATGGTGACACAAAGACCAAACGGGAAGCGCCATTTGTATATGATATGTCTCTCTCTTAGAGCTGACAGGATAGGACGTAGGGCTCTGCGGTGATTTAAAGTTATTTGTGATAAATCCTGAAAATTTTTTACCTCCACCCCATTGAATCGTATCTCCTCTTGGTCTCTTGCTCACAGTGCGACTTCCTCCTTTAGTTTATAGTCCATAAAACAACAGACTATGTCTCTCGGGGGTCTCCCTCTCTCCCCCTTGGCCTGAGTGCTCTATGTGCGCATTCAAATTCTACTGGAGCGTCTTGTGCCCTCTCCGTGAGGTTATTGATCAGGGACTGAAGTGCCAATGGTATCTGATCATGTTCTACGGTCTCTGATATACCTCTGACTCGTAGGTTCCGCCTTCTACCGCGGTTGTCAAGGTTCTCCAATCTTCTTTGTATCTCTATTAGGTGGTACTGGTAGCGAGCCCCATGCTGCTGTAATTCCCTTATGTCTTCATCATGGCGGCCCGCGGCTCTTTCCACCTCCTCCAAATGATCTGAAACTCCACTCAGTTCGTCTTTAAGTTCTATAACCGCCTCAGACAGTGCTCCCTTTACATCGGACGCTATTATTTGTAGGTCCGACATCTTAGGCATTTGTTGTATGAGTGTGAGGAGCGTATCCTGCTCTGAGAGAGCTTTCTGCTTGTTTGTGCCGTCTGACTGTTTCCGCGCCATAGCCGGAGGCTGTGGGGACGGCTGTGAGGTAGAGGCCTCGGTCGCCATGGCGGGCAGGGACCAGAATAAATCTGGCAAATTTCGCCCCTGCTGGATATGTGGAGTGTTCATAAAAGGCAGCTGCCATCCAATCTTACCCATCATTGGTGTAATAGGCTAGTGGTATGGGTTTTTCTCCCCCGTGTCGCTGGAGCTCCTTGTCTAGGCAGCCATCTCATCCGCGCGCCAAGCCTCCTGATTTTTTTTTTAACCACTTCAATACCAGGCACTTACCCCCCTTCCAGCCCAGACCAATTTTCAGCTTTCAGTGCTGTTGCACTTTGAATGACAATTGCGCAATCATTCGACGCTGTACCCAAACAACATTTTTATCATTTTGTTACCACAAATAGGTGGTATTTGATCTCCTCTATGGTTTTTATTTTTTGTGCTACAAATAAAAAAAAATTATGAGGTTGCACTGATGGGCACTGATGAGGCTGTACTAATTGGCACTGATGAGGTGGCACTGATTGGCACTGATGGTGAGGCACTTATATGCAGCACTGATGGACACTAATAGGCGGCACTGATAAGCAGCACTGATGGGTAGAGTTGAGCGGACACCTGGATGTCCGGGTTGGGCGGGTCGAACGAACTTCGCGAAAAAGTTAGAGTTCGGTACCGAACTTGACACCGGACCCCGAACCCCATTGAAGTCAACGGGCACCCAAACTTTTGGGCACAAAAATGACTGTAAAAAAGTCCTGGCAAGTGCTAGAGGGCTGCAAAAGGAAGTAAAATGGGGGTAAGAGTAGGACAAGTGCCCTACAAAAAAATGGGGATAGGGAAAATAACTTAAAATCAAATAAAAAAAATAAAATTGGGAAGGGGGTGGATGTGGAATAGGAGCCTCTGTCATTATATAGCAAACAATGCATGCTGGTTGTTGTAGTTCTACAGACCACTTACTGTATCCCCTGGTGTCTATGCTGGATTAGATATTATTTTAGAATAAAACAAACAAGGCATGCCCTTCTCTCTCCAGTGCAGCATCACTGAAGATTCTGGGTCACATGATGCACTGGCCAATCACAGCCATGCCATTAGTAGGCATGGCTGTGATGGCTTCTAAGGGCAAACCAGTGAAACGCTTGTTGATTGGCTGCCCTGCAGCTATTCAACAGGCAGGATCAAATACCCGAACCCAGTACCCGAACCCAAACTTTTTTTTCAAATGTCCGAGTTCGGGTTTGGGTCTGGGTCACGGACACCCCAAAGTTTGGTACGGACCAGAACTTTACAGTTCGGGTTTACTAAACTCTACTGATGGGCACTGATAGATGGCACTGATATGCAGTACTGATGGGCACTGATAAGTGGCACTGATGGGCACTCATAGGTGGCACTGGGCACTGATAGGTGGCACTGAAGGGCACTGATTGATGGCACTGATAGGTGGCACTGGTGGTCACTGATACGTTGCACTGGTGGGCATTGATAGGTGGCATTAGTGGGCACTGATAGGTGGCATTGATAGAGTGCACTGTAAGGTTGTCATTCCCTAGTGGTCTAGGTTGGCATCTGAAATTGGCACTGAGTGCAATCCATGTTGGGCATTGTGCCCCTTACCTGGTGGTCAGGGTGGGCTCCCTGATCAGCTCCCTGGTGGTCCTGAGTGGGTTCTCCCTGGTGGTCCCTGGGCGGGCTCCCTAGTGGTCATGGGTGGCGATCCTAGGGGGGTCTGCGCTGATAAACAATCAGCACAGACCCCCCCTGTAAGGAGAGCCGCCGATCAGCTCTCCTCTACTCGCGCCTGCAGATGCAAGTAGAGGAAAAGCCGATAAACGGCTCTTCCTGTTTACACTGTGACCAGCCGTGATTGGTCACGGCTGATCACGTGGTAAAGAGCTTCTGATGGCAGCTCTTTACCGAGATCGGTAATGTGGTGGGTCAGACTGACATACTTCACCCCCGATCGGGTTATCCTGAAAGACATCAATAGGCGGGCAGAAAGTGGTTAATCAACCTGCTGACTGAACTCAAAAAACTGACTAATGTATGGCCATCCTTAAATTCTTCATAGCATGATTATAGCTTCTCTGCATTTAACAACTTTGTTTGTTAAGTAAACATTGTTTGTTAAGTAAATATTCTCCACCCCTTTACTGACTAACCCCACTTACTTACCTATGCATATGGGTCATCATGGATACAGGCAAGCAGGGGTGCCCATACAATGCCTGGCTGTTAACCGTATCTAAAATTTTAGCTAGAAGCAAGGGAAGGATCTGCCACTGACAATGTTGTCAGTTAATTTGGGAATTGCAACTGTTCTTAACCACTTACCCACCGGAGCCCCTTTTTACATTAGTTGTTTACAAGTTAAAAACAGTTTTTTTGCTAGAAAATGACTTTGAACCCCCAAACATTATGTATATTTTTTTCAAACACCCTATAGAATAAAATGGCGATCGTTGCAATACTTTTTGTCACACGGTATTTGGCAGCGTTAAAAAAGTTAAAAAATAAGACAACAGTAAAGTTAGCCCAATTTTTTGTATATTGTGAAAGAGAATGTTACGCCGAGTAAATAGATACCATACATGTTACGGTTGAAAATTGCGCACACTTGCGGAATGGCGACAAACTCCGGTACTTAAAAATCTCCATAGGTGTCGCTATAATTTTTTTATCGGTTAGCAGGTTAGAGGCGCAGAGGAGGTATTTTGCTAGAATTATTGCTCACACTCTGGCGATGATGGCGATAACTCAGATGTGTGGTTTGAACACTGTTTTCATATGCGGAAGCGATTTACGTATGAGTTTTCTTTGCTACGCAAGCTTGCGGGGAAGGTGGCGCTTTAAAAAATTTTTTTTTTTTATTTTTTTTTTTTTTAATTTTTTTAGCACTGTTACTTAAAAAAAAAATCGCATCACTTTTTATTGCTATCACAAGGAATGTAAACATCCCTTGTGATAGTAATATGTGGTGACAGGTACTCTTCACAGTATTCAGATCGCCAAAACAGCGATTCTGAATACTATCATTTTTTTAAACCGGCGCCGTTAGCCGCCGAGTAAACGAGAAGTGACGTTGTGACGTCACTTCCGAAATTTGACAAAGGAGACACTATCTAAGTCGATTCTGACTTCCTTCAGGTCTCCTCCTAGCTGGCAGACACCTTGACATTTTCCACATTTTGTCATAATACAACCAAAAATGTAAAATGTATTTTATTGGGATTTTATGTGATATACCAACACAAAGTGGCACAGAGTTGTGAAGTGGAAGCAAATTTATAAATGGTTTTCAAAATGTTTTACAAATAAATACCTGAAAAGTGTGGCGTGAATTTGTATTCAGCCCCGCTGAGTCAATACTTTGTAGAACCCCTTTTGCTGAAATGACAGCTGCAAGTCTTTTTGTGTGTCTCTACCAGCTTTGCACATCTAGAGAGTGAAATTGTTGCCCATTCTTCTTTGCAAAATAGCTCAAGCTCTGTCAGATTGGATGGAGAGCATCTGTGGACATCAATTTTCAAGTTTTGCCACAGATTCTGAATTGGATTTAGGTCTGGACTTTGACTGGGCCATCCTAACACATAAATATGCTTTGATCTAAACCATTCCATTGTAGCTCTGGCTGTATGTTTAGGGTCATTGTCTTGCTAGAAGGTAAACCTCTGCCCCTGTCTCAAGTCTTTGGCAAACTCTAACAGGTTTTCTTCAAAGATTGCCCTGTATTTGGCTCCATCCATCTTCCCATCAACTCTGACCAGCTCCAGTGTCCTTGCTGAAGAAAAGAATCCGCACACCATGATGCTGCCACCACCATGTTTCACGGTGGGTATGGTGTGTTCAGGTTAATGTGCGGTGTTAGTTTTCCTCCACACATGGCATTTTGCTTTTAGGCCAAAAGGTTCAATTTTGGTCTCATCTGAACAGAGCACTTTCTTCCCCATGTTTGCTGTGGTCCCTACATGGCTTCTCCCAAACTAACTACAAACGGGACTTCTTATGGCTTTCTTTCAACAACGTTTTTTTTCTTGCCACTCTTCCATAAAGGCTGAGTTTGTGAAGTGCATGACTAATAGTTGTCCTGTGGACAGATTCTCCAACCTGAGCTCTGGATCTTTGCAGCTCCTCCAGAGTTACCATGGGCCTCTTTGTTGCCTGCTTGTCTGATTAATGCTCTCCTTGCCCGGCCTGTCAGTTTAGGTGGGCGGCCATGTCTTGGTAGGTTCACAGTTGTGCTATACTCTTTCCATTTTCAGAGATGGGTTGAACAGTGCTCCATGAGATGTTCAAAGCTTGGAATATTTTTTTTATAACCTAACCCTGCTTTATTCTTCTCCACAACTTTATCCCTGACCTGTCTGGAGTGTTTCTTGGCCTTCATGATGCTGTTTATTCAGGTGGACTCAATTTACTAATTAGGTGACTTCTGAAAGCAATTGGTTCCACTAGATTTAAGTTAGGGGTATCAGAGTAAAGGGGGCTGAATACAAATGCACGCCACACTTTTGACATATTTATTTGTAAAAAAATGTGAAAACCATTTATCATTTTCCTTCCACTTCACATTGATGTGCCACTTTGTGTTGGTCCATCACATAAAATCCCAATAAAACACATTCACATTTTTTTTTTTTTAATCAGAAAAACAAGCTTTATTGAGTCAGACAAATAACATTGTATATATGCATTTAAGAGGCATGGCAAGTTAATTACAGCAGGCAAGGCATTTAATACAGACGTCCATCATAGTACAGTAGTTGGATCAGTTTCCACACATTGCCTATCTGTTCCATATAAACACAATTTAGACTATGTATTGCCAACCCATTTTGGGATTTGTACAAAGCTGACACAACTTAAAAGAGAGAAAGTTTAGAAGAAGATTGAGGAGAGAAGATTAAAGACAGAAAGAAATTTGGGAGTTAATCCCCCAGAGGTCCTCCCCCACATACATATTCATCACATTAATGTTTCATATACAGAAAATGGTATTCATCCACTGCTTCGACTTTTTAGCCTTGGGCTGTCTCACCACGCTCCCTAGCCTTGTAACAGTCTGTCTTTTATTAATTGGTGCGGGGCAAGTCCTGGTACATCTAACCACGGTTGCCACATCTTAGAGAATTTCCTGGGCGCTTTCCTGTGCAGATAGGTGGTCTTTTCTCTGATTAGTACAGTATTGGTGTACTCTATCCATAATTTTTTTGTTGGTAGTTTATCCATTATCCAGAATCTGGCAATGGCTTTTCTAGCATGGTACAATAAGCGAATTACTGCTACTCTCTCTTGTGAGATTAGAATTTCCTCATCTAGAGCCCCCAGCAAACAGATATTGTATCAATAATGCTTGACCAGTAGCGTAATAGCTTTGGGCATCGCCACAGCATGTGAATCAAAGTACCCTCCTCTCTTTCACATTTTGGGCACAGCAGAGTCACCCTCCTGCCCCATTTGTACAATTGTGTTGGGGTTATATATATCCTATGCAGCAGATACAGGTGGGATAATTTATGGGAGACCGATACCGAAATTAGCGTGGCGTTCTCCAAACACATGTTCCATATCTCACCATCAATCGCCCCCAAATCCCTCTCCCACCCCTCCCTACACGGCAAAGTAGCCGTGTCATGGGAGGAGCCAAGAAGAACAGAATAGGACCTAGATATCACACCCCTTTTATCCCGCTCCTCAAGGATAGTATGCATCAAAGGATAATCTATAGGGGCAACCTTGCGGGTTTTTTCCTGTGTCTGAATAGCATGCCGTATTTGTAGATATTTATAGATTTGTGTGTTGGCCAAGTTTAATTGCCTTTGCAATTCAGAGAAGGATTTAAGTACGTGGCCACTATATAAGTGAGTTATACCCGCCTGTTCCCAGTCACCAAAACCTCTCAATTTTCTTAATTCTGGCATATTGGCATTACGTTATATTGGGGTATATGGGCAGCTGCCCTCAGCACCAAGAATCTTTCTGACCTGCCTCCAGAGGGTGTTCAACACTGTTATGGATGGTGTTTCCAGTCGTAAATGTGAAAAGCCCGCCTCCAGTGACACCAGGGTTGGTCCCTGCTGCACTGTTGGCATAAGTAGGGTACGGATCGGGTCCTGGGGGTCTTCTAAGCCCCATGCACCCAGGTGTTGGAGTTGGGAGGCCACATAATAGTATTTTGCATGAGGGACCGCCAACCCTCCCTGGTCTTTACTATGCTGTAGAGTGCGTAGGCTGATCCCAGGCTGTTTGTTGCCCCATATCAACGCTCTGAATTGGGCGTCTATCTGCGTGTACCATTTGTGTTGTATCCAGATTGGTGCATTGTGAAATATGTATAGGAGCTGAGGTGCCCATACCATTTTTATTAAGTTCACTCTTCCCACTACCGATAGGGGAAGTTTTATCCATGCTGAGCATTTACTTTTAAATTTGGCCAAGAGTGGTATCAAATTGAGGTCAATATATTGTTTTATATCTGGTGCAATTTGGATCCCCAAGTATTTAAATGATGACACTATGTTAATCTCCCTTGCACAGTCCGGGAGCAGGGTTTCTATGGGGTCCAGTGGCATTAGACTGCATTTGTTCCAATTTATGGCAAATCCAGACAGCGTGCCGAAGTGGTTAATTGGGCCCATTACATTAACGAGTGAGAGCTGTGTGTCTTCAAGGTAAATTAGCGTGTCATCTGCGTAGAGTGACACAGAATCCTCTCTAGGGGCTCTAACAAACCCCATTATCCCCCTGTTTTTTCTAATATGAACGGCCAGCGGTTCCAGTGGCAAGGCGAACAACAGGGGTGACAAAGGGCACCCCTGCCTCGTTCCTCTGTGCAACCGAAAAGATTCTGATAAACTGCCGTTAACCCTAACTTTAGCCGTAGGGGCGGCATACAGGAGTTTTACCCAGGAGATAAACTGCTGGCCTAGTCCAAACCTCGACAGTGTATCCCACAGATAGGGCCACTCCACACTGTCGAAGGCTTTGGCCGCATCCAATGAAAAAATCGCTCTATTACCAGGATTGTCTACTGGCAGTTGCATGTTAAGGAATAGCCTTCTAAGGTTCTGTGAAGTGAATCTCGTGGGTATAAACCCGGATTGGTCCCTGTGGATTAGTTTGTGTATAATTTTTGTCAATCGGTTGACCAGTGCCCTGGCCAAACAGCTTGACATCAAAGGTCAGCAGCGATCACGGTCTGTAGGAGTTTGGTGAGCTTGCATCTTTCCCTGGCTTTACTTTCAAAAATGTTTATTTTGAAATACAGACAATACAAAAAAAAATGAAACCATGTGTCAGACAGAATCAAATATTGAAGATCACTCAAAGAAAAAAGGGAAGTAAACAATAAAACTGCATCAGTTTAGCCTGCAACCTTTTTAATTCCTTACCTCTCTAGGACATCAGCTTCTGGCTAATTTAAGAGCAACAATTACTCTGAAAATACTCAATAAAAGGGCCATCAAGGTAGACGTGAATCCCCCATCTCCCAACACGCCAACAGGAAGGTAAATAAACAATTAAAAACATATCGATAAATTGCTGAACTAATATCAACAGATGTTCGGTAATATTAAACACACAGTGGTAACAAAGGTATCTAGTCAAAGGGAAAAGAGGAGAGAGAGAGATCAGAGAGAGGGAAGATAGGGGAGAAAAAGTAACAGAACAAGATCGAGAAAGATCGAGAGATCACCTAAGGTTCACCCACTTCTGCTTCGTCTGTGGGTCGTTGCAGACCCGGTATGAAAGAAATGCCAATGTAGGCCGCCCAGGGTTCCCAAATGTCCTCAAACCTCTTAGTTGCATCCGAAAGGATGCTTGATATCCTCTCATGCGCCATGATCCAGGATATTTTCCATATGGTAGCTGCAAATGGGACCTTTGGTTGTTTCCATGACTTTGCAGTTGTAAGCTTGACCCCCAACAGAACGAAATGCACTAACCTCCTATTGGGTTTGGATAGGTTTGGGACGTGGGCATTAAGGAGAGCTATCTCAGGGGACCTGGAGACCTGCGTGCTGGTCAGCCTCTCAATCAGATTAAAATTTTCCTCCAAAACTGGCGTATCCTTGGGCACTCCCACTAAATATGTGACATAGTGCCCATTAGTGAGCAGCCTCTAAAACATTGTGAATCCACTGAGGGATAAATGTGGGCAAGTTTGGCTGGGGTGAGATACATCCTAGTGATAACCTTGACACTCGCTTCCATAAGGGAGGTGTTAAGAATACCTCATAAAGATTTAGTAAAAGAATGATGCCAGGTCTCCAAGTCCCACGAGAACTGAAAATCAGCCTCCCAAAGGTCCATATAAGAAGTTTTCGCGGAAGGAGAGGTGAGGGATGTGTAAACTACTGAGATGCCCCCTCTTTGCTTGGAAACCCTCCGACTAAAAGTCAAGAGCACCCTGAACCTCTGGACCGTAGTAAGAAAATGATTTAGAAATACTCCATAAGAATTGTGGAGGGAATACCTTCGCTCACAGTTCCAATAGTGATCCTACATAGAGTGGGGTCGGTTTGAACGGGTGTAAATAGGGAGTCACCTAAGTGTTACAAAATCTCCGACGAGTGATTACCCGTGATACAGTGTATAAATCACCCTCACGGGTTCCTATGCGGTCAAAACCTCCTTTTAAAATTAGACTAA
>BLSH010506497.1:403477-418761 GCA_018402905.1 Glandirana rugosa | reverse complement strand
GGGGGATGATATTAGAGAGTACACACGGGGGGGGGATAATACAGGGTACACACAGAGGCCGGATAATACAGAGTACACACAGGGGAATCATATTACAGTGTACACACAGAGGGGGGGTGATATTACAGGGTACACACAGAAGGGGCATAATCAAAGGCTAATACTTAAAGCAGACACCCTGAGTGAAAGGATTAAAGTAGGGTTGTGCGAACCCCAAAGAATGAAATGGGACTTTAAGGCCTCATACACACGGATGTTTTTTGACGCCGGCGGTTTCTGGCGTTTTTTGCAGCTCTCCATGTTAGTCAATGGCCCCATAAAAACGTCAGACTTTTTTTCCTTGACGTCGGGCCCGATGTTTTGTTTTTTTTTTAGATACGCCCGTGTGTATGAGGCCTAATGGTGCCAGTGAATACCCCACCTCTGGGAAAAATAAGTCTAGACACAATTGTCCATATAGAAACAAATTTATTGATACATATAAAAAAATTGCCCCCATAGGCTAATCATAGCAAAACATGATCAACATAAAAACCTCATACAAGCAGAATAAATCCACATCCAAGCAAGATATAAAACCTACCCCTAGAAGTGTCATATGATACATTCAATACCCTGTAGAAACCTAGTAGATGGTATAGGGTGGGAGCACAGGATGTGAATAGTGGTGAGCCCTTTCGCAGCGTATTTCGCTTCCTCAGGGGAAACGAGAACAAAGTTTGGGGTATGTAATCCCTATAAAGACAAAAACAGTCTTATAGAAGATATAACACACGTCATTAAATATAATACATCAGAATCTTATTCTTAATCCAAAAGAAATCCAATAGAAACAATTGTATAATATTTTATCAGATATAGTGTCGCCTATTATTCAACATCCAATTACCTTATTGCGCAAAACACAGAGATGGCTTTGTCCACACAATAGGGAGCAAAGAGGGGCTGGGGACTCCAATAAGATCCTATATGGGCTTTATGTGGCACATGGTTTTTTAGGCCAGCCAAGTTCTGAGCCTTACACACAAATAATGAATACATTCACATGGTGGCCACAGAACTGGAAAGAGGGAAAAGATGGCGTCAGGAGATACGTGCTTCCTCACGGGGAGACGTGCCACAGCTTGGCATCCCAAGAAAGAAACCCCAAAAAAGATGCAAAGTCTAATGTTGAATAAAAAGCATAATAAATATTCAGGTACTAATGATATATGGGTGATAAAAAAAAATATTGTACCTCTTTAACCACTTCATCCCTGGAAGGATTTCCATCTTTAGGACCGGAGCACTTTTTTCAATTTGGCACTGCGCCGCTTTAACTGGTAATTGCGCGGTCATGCAATGCAGTACCCAAACGAAATTTGCATCCTTTTTTTCCCACAAATAGAGCTTTCTTTTGGTGGCATTTGTTCACAGCTGCACTTTTTATTTTTTGTGATACAAACAAAAAAAGAACGAAAATTTTGAAAAAAAATGATATTTCAACTTAGTTATTACAAAACTACAATGTAGTCATAAATTTTTGCCAAAATGCATTCAGCCACATGTCTCGGGTAAAAAAAAAGTAAATTGGCTTATATTGGTTTGCGCAAAAGTTATAGGGTCTACAAACTAGCTTTTATCTTATGACTGCCTATCTCATTTCCTGAGGTGCTAAAATGGTGGGGCAGTACAAACCCCCCAAATGACCCCATTTTGTAGTAGACACCCCAAGGAATTTGCTGAGAGGCATGTTGAGCATAGTGAATATTTTATTTTTTTGTCATAAGTGATTGAAAAATGACAAAAAAAAAAATTACACACAGCTGTCACTGAAATTATATATTGCTCACACATGCCATGGGTATGTGTGGAATTACACCCCAAATACATTCAGCTGCTTCTCCTGAGTACGGGGATACCCCATGTGTGAGACTTATTGGGAGCCTATCCACGTACGGGACCCCAAAAACCAATCACTGCCTTCAGGATTTCTAAGGGCAAAAAATTAGTTCTGGAGGCCATGAAATTCCCAGGTAGCACAATCCCCCAATGACCCCATTTTGGAAAGTAGACACCCCAAGCTATTTGCTGAGAGGCATGTTGAGTCCATGGAATATTTTATATTTTGCCACAAGTTTCGGGGAAATTTTTTTTTTTTTCACAAAGTTATCACTAAATGATATGTTGCTTGAACATGCCATGGGTATATGTGAAATTACAACCCAAAATACATTCTGCTGCTTCTTCTGAATACGGGGATACCACATATGTGAGACTTTCTGACAGTCTAGCCACGTACGGGACCCCAAAAACCAATCAATGCCTTTAGACTTTCTAAGTGCGTAAAAAGCTGATTTTACTCCTCACTCCCTATGACAATTTCGGAGGCCATGGAATGCCCAGATAGCACAAACCCCCCCCCCCCCCCAAATTACCCCATTTTGGAAAGTAAACACTCCAAGCTATTTGCTAAGAGGCATGTTGAGTATTTTGCAGATCTCACTTTTTGTCACAAAGTTTTGAAATTTGAAAACCGTAAAAAAAAAAAAAATGAAAAAAATCTGTTTTTCTTCATTTTCCAAAACAAATGAGAGCTGCAAAATAGGCACCATGCCTCTTAGCAAATACCTTGGGGTGTCTACTTTCCAAAATGGGGTCATTTTTAGGGGGGTTTGTGCTACCTTGACCTCAGGGCCTCCAAAAATGTGATGGGTACTGAGGAGTAAAATCACCATTTTATGCCCTTAGAAAGCCTGAAGGCGGTGATTGGTTTTCAGGGTCCTGTACGCAGATAGGCTCCCAAAAAGTCTCACATGCGGTATCCCCGTACTCCGGAGAAGCAGCTGAATGTATTTAGGGGTGTAATCCCACATATACCCATGGCATGTGTGAGCAATATATCATTTCAGTGACAACTTTGTGTAACATAAATAAATAAATAAGTAAATAAAAATTGTCATTTCCCCAAAACTTGTGGCAAAATATAAAATATTCCATGGACTCAACATGCCTCTCAGCAGATAGCTTGGGGTGTCTACTTTCCAAAATGGTGTCATTTGGGGGGGGGGGGGGTTGAACTGTCCTGGCATTTTATGCCCAACATCACCCACTCTTCTAACCACTTGAACCGCCAAGTCTTTTCTGACACTTATTGTTTACATGAAAAAATAGTTTCTCCTACTACGTTCACTTACAGACGCAGCTCTCCATTGACATGTGGGGTTATATGCAAGTCCTATTAGGAGTTAACTAGGCAGGGAAAGAAAGCAAGCTGGCCCCTCCCAGGGGGCTGTCCTCTCTTCCCATATAATCCCCCATCTCTGCTCAGTACATTAGTTTTAACATGCCTAGTGCAAGGAGTTGACCTGGCTCCCTTATGGGACCTGCGGATAGGATTTTTGCCTCCGCTTTTTTTTTTTTTTTTCCAAGCTAATTGAAGACTACTATCAAGAAGCCAGCTGGGGCATAGAGTGTTCATATAAAAACCCTGTACTTTCCCCAGCACGGCCATCCGATGTGAGCCAGTCCCAGGATGTTAGTGGGCCCCGCCGCATCGTGCCCGTTCCGTGCGGGCGGCCAGTGGGTGATGCCCACTTGTGCCCAGTGTCTGGATTCAGTCTGGTCCAGGGGCCTCTGGCCAGCAGCATCCCTCCCCAGCTGGGGAGAAAAGTCTGCGACCGGGTGGCTACCCGCTGCGCCCGTCAGGAATCTCCGCCATCTACATTCCAGGCGTAGAAAATTGGCAGACGGACTTCCTCAGTCGCCAGACGCTGGATCAGGGAGAATGGTCTTTCCATCCTGAAGTGTTCAGCCAGATTTGCCACAAGTGGGGCACGCCAGACATGGACCTCATGGCATTTCGGTTCAACCACAAGGTAAAGTCCTTTGTGTGCAGGACAAGAGACCCATTGGCAGTGGCCACAGACACACTTGTGGCGCCTTGGAGTTGGTATCGTCTTCTGTACGCCTATGCTCCCATCAAAATGCTCCCGCGCCTACTGCGCAGGGTGGAAGCGGAGGGAATTCCAATGATCCTGGTGGCTCCGGACTGGCCTCGGCGTCCGTGGTACGCCGATGTAGTGAGAATGGTGGCAGGCATTCCCTGGCGTCTCCCGCTGCGAGACGATCTGTTGTCTCAGGGACCCATATTGCACCCCGATTTACCCTTGCTGGCTTTGACGGCCTGGCTATTGAATCCCAGGTGTTGAGGGACCGGGGTGTCGACGACTCAGTAGTCCCTACCATGCTGAAGGCACGCAAGTGTACTTCGCGCAAAATCTATCAAAGAACCTGGAAGGCCTACATTACCTGGTGTGAGGCGGGGGGTTGGAACCCTCGCTCCTATGTGGTGTCTAGGGTCCTGACTTTTTTACAACAGGGCCTGAATAAAAAATTGGCCTTGAGTACTCTCAAGGGCCAGATATCGGCCTTGGCGATTCTTTTCCAACACCCTCTGGCGTCGCATTCCTTGATTCGTACATTTGTACAAGGTGTGCGCCATGTGGCTCCTCAGGTACGGTCGCCTTTGGCATTGTGGGATTTGAATCTGGTGCTATCTGCTGCAGAAGCCACCATATGAGAAGATCAGGGATATTCCCTTTATAATTGTTGTTACAAAAAGTGGCTTTCTTGGTGGCCATTACATCCGCTAGGCGGGTGTCTGAACTGGCAGCGTTGTCCTGCAGGTCTCCTTACTTGGTCCTGCATAGGGATAAGGCGGTCTTGCGCCCGCCACCTTCTTTTTTTTACCAAAGGTGGTTTCTTCTTTTCATATTAACGAAGAATATTGTTCTTCCTTCGTTGTGTCCGCATCCTTCCCATCCTAATAAGGTTGAGTTGCATTCCTTGGATGTCGTACGGGCGTTGCGGGTGTATTTGACGGCTACAGACACTCTTCGGAGGACTGACGCGTTTTGTCCTGACGGATGGTATGCGCAAAGGATTGGCGGCCTCGTCGGCTACTGTCTCTCGTTGGATCAGACAGACCGTGACTCATGCGTATTCTGTTCGGGGCAAAGTGCCTCCTTTTTTCAGTCACGACTCATCCTACCAGGGCTGTTAGTACTTCCTGGGCCTTTCGACACCAGGCCTCAGTGTCACAGGTGTGCAATGCGGCCATTTGGGCCTCAGTGCACAGGTTTACTAAGTTTTAGAACGTTGATGTGTCCGCATCTTCGGATGCTGCTTTTGGCCATAAAGTTTTACAGGCGGCAGTGTAGGCGCGTCTGGCGCCTCTTCAGAGGTTCTGTTGGGTACAGTTGTCCTTTACCCACCCCTCTTATAGACACAGCTTTGGGACATCCCCACACGTCAATGGAGAGCTGCGTCTGTCAGTGAACGTAGGAGAAAAAGGGGTTTTATTAAAACTTAAAATCCTTTTCCCTGAGTTCACTGACAGACGCAGCACCCACCCCTCTGCGTTTTTTTTTTGGTACGGCTTGTTACGAACTAATGTACTGAGCAGAGTAGGGGGATTATATGGGAAGAGAGGACAGCCCCCTGGGAGGGGCCAGCTTGCTTTCTTCCCCTGCCTAGTTAACTCCTAATAGGACTTGCATATAACCCCACATGTCAATGGAGCTGCGTCTGTCAGTGAACTCGGAGAAAAGGATTTTACGGTAAGTTTTAATAAAATCCCTGTTTTTTTTTTTTTTTTGCTAGAAAATTACTTTGAACCCCCAAACATTATATATTTGTTTAAAGCAGAGGCCCTACAGATTTAAATAGTGGGTGTTACAATTTTTTTTCCACAAATTATTTGCACAGCGATTTTTAAAATGCAATTTTTGGGGAAAAAAACACTTTTTTGAATTCTAATGCACAAAAACATACTATTTTGCCCAAATGTTTGGTGAAATATAAAAGTTGATCTCATGCTCAGTGCATAGACACCAAACATGACATGCTTTAAAAATGACGCACGCAAAGCCGCGACAAACTATAAACATTTTTAAAAGCCTTTACAGCAGGGCTTGACAAATTTGCCTTGAATCTAGGAGCCAGCTAAAAAAGTTAGGAGCCAGTTTTTTTATAGCGTAGTGTGGGGTTGTCAGCGCCAGGGGTAAGACAAGTAATTTGCGCCCCTAACCCTAACTTACTCACAGCAGAGCAGCCAGTCAATAACTCCACCATTACATCAGGGTTATAGGCTGGCCAGAAAGAGTGACACTAAAAAATCTGTTATGGGGGAAACTCCTTATTATGCCAAATGCATCGTGACTGCGGCATGTAAAACGCCCTCATCTCCTGCCTAATGGAGCTTAAGGGTGGCAAAAACATGTCTCTACTGCACATTATTACCACCCAACTTGCACATCTAAACAAAGCCTTAGTGACATTGTAAATAAAATACAAAAAAAAAAGGTGAAAAGTATTCCAGCGCTGCTGATCTTCTGCTGCCTCTTTGCAGCCACTTCCTGCCTACATGTGTGTCCCCCACAGTGACTTTTTATTGCTCTGAGGGTTTCCGGTCACCATGAAATACTGGAGCCCAGTGCACATAGAGTGGTAATTCTTGATGGTACTCAGGGCTTTATCACAAGTTTGTTGCTTAGAATAAAGGTCACGTTTCTCGCGGTGCGACATCATCTTTCATATTATACAAAAAAATAATGGGCTAACTTTACGGTTTAGTTTTTTTTTATTCATTAAAAGTGTATTTTTTCCAAAAAATTGTGCTTGAAAGACCGCTGCGCAAATACCATGTGACATAAAACATTGCAGCAACCGCCATTTTATTCTCTAGGGTCTCTGCTAAAAAATAATATATAATGTTTGGGGGTTCCAAGTCATTTTCTAGCAGAAAACACTGAATATTTAATTGTAAGCCACTAATGTGAGAAAGGGTTTAGTCTTTAAATGGTTAAACTTTCCTGACAGCCCAGAGATAATTGTTTTGTAAGAAGAAGATACATTGTTTGTTACTTTTCTTCATTCTAAGTAGAAACAAATATCCCGGGCAGGGCCAAGTGTAAGAGCCGGTTCACACTGGAGCGGCGTGACTTGCAGGGTAAAGCAAGTCGCCCCGCTCGAGGCGACCTCAGTGCAGCTTGCAAGGAGACTTCTTTCCATAGAAGTCAATGCAAGTCGCGCTGAGGTCGCCCCGAAAATAGTGCAGGAACCTTTTTCTAAGTCGGAGCGACCTTAGTCGCTCCTATTAGAACGGTTCCATTGCACTGCATGGGGACGACTTGTCAGGCGACTTGAGTCGCCTGACAAGTCGCCTCAGTGTGAACCGGCTCTTACAGCTGTTAGATTAAGCAGAGAGCTCTCGCTGAATCTGACACTGAATCCGACACGCTGTTTAGACATGGGGAGAGAAGGAACGACAGTCACTCGCCAGGAAGCGATTTCTGGTCGCCATGGCGACCTGGCGCCCGGGGTTTGTCGAGGCCTGCTTTACAGGTTACCACTTTAGATCTGCAGAGGAGATCTACTGCTAGATGGATACCTCACATGCATGCATGGTGAAATTGTTGTGTACATACAACACGAGACTGACGCTTGCGTCCACCTTTGCACGGGGGGGGGGGTACCAGGGTTGGCATGCGGATAATGCCGTCCCTGCAGCTGGCTCACTGCATTTGGATTGGGAACATGGGGTGCAGAACCATCTGAATACAGAAGGGCTCTAATGATCTCTTCTTGGAATTGCAGGAGAGGTCCTGTCCATCCTAATGCTTTGTATCGCACAAAAGCGTTCAGCAAAGACAATTGAAATAAGTAAACAGACACTTTTTTTGTACCAGCGCCTGGACTTACGGGCAATTAAGTATCTCGCCAATAACTAGTCATTGAGGTCCACCCCTTCCATATTTTGGTTATATGCATGGACACGGGTTTCTCCACAACGCCAGTCGTCGTTCTAATTTGGATAGCCGTGTCTGCGTGAATGGAGGAAAGAACGAAAACATCCTTTGTATCCCTTCACTTCATTGCGAGCAAATTACCACATCTCAAGCAGGCGCTCTCCCCCCGACTAAGTCGGGAAACTACCAGCCGTTGGGGGAAGCCCCGTCGATTAGGTCGCACAGTGCCACATGCGCCAATTTGGTGATCGAGTAAGTGACTAAAAAGTGGCACGCTTGTGTAAGAATTGTCCACGTACAAATGGTACCCCTTTCAGAATAAGGGTGACACCAAGCTCCACGCAATTTTGGAAGGCACTCCGCATGTAGTGTGGGCATCCTTCCGGCTCTACATGGCTATCTTTGCCCTCATAAACCATAAAACCACAAAACTACATGCATAGCCTGTGGCCCTGTCATAGACCTTATACATCTTGACCCGTATCTTGCTGGGGACGTACTGTTTGAAAGCAAGATGTCCAGCAAATTTAATCAGGGACTCGTCCACGCACACAACTTGGGAATAAAATGTGCTGTGAAGTGCTGGTTGAAGTGGTTTATGAGGGACCGAATTTTGTAGAGCCGTTCAAATTCAGGGTCCCCATATGGATGTCACTGAAGTGCATGAACCGCAGGATCTGCTTGTATCGTATCCTGACCATGGAAGCAGAGAAGACATACATGTGATGAATTGAGTCAGTGGAGCAATAGAACTGCAATTCAGGTAGTTTGTATGCCCATGTTGAGGGTAAGGCCCAGAAAGGTCTTAAATTCGGAAACTAATTGGTTTCAAATTTCTGGCAAGTGACAAATGGGGATTAGCGGCGATGTATTGAACAGTATATAAATTGCTTTGTTCCACAATAGATCTATAGAGATCTTCGGTGAAATGCAGTGAAAAAAATCCAATGGCCCTAAAGTCAACTGTATTCACCTGAATTCCGGGTTGGGCAGTGAATGGGGGAAGTATGGGTGCTACATCAGTGGTGGGTTGCTAATCAGGGTGTGCAAGCACGCCAGGAAGGGCACTATGTTCTTCGTGGCTGCGGGGCATTACTTGTGCTAGCCACACCAGCTTGAACTGCACTTATGGGCAGGGCTTTTTTTCTCGCAAAATAGGTACAGGTACTCATTCACGACCCAATTTCCCTTTACACACACCCTCCAAACTGCATCAAATAGTGGGTGTGGTCAAATTTCACTAACAGTGGGAGGGTCTTAACAGGGCCATTAAATACCAGGAGTGCATTATGTACAGAGCACAGAGTTCAGAGGGGTTACACTCAGACTGCAGCGTTTGGGGTGTGCTCCCTAAATAGTGCAGTGTTTAGGGGTGCACTGCATACAGAGTGCAGAATTCAGCCTTCTACAGCTGCTTACCTCTACACCCCCATCCACATCCCATGTTCACCCCTCTTCAGCTCTGACCTCTGCATGCAACCCCCCCTCTACTGCCCCGTCTTCTCCCCATCTCCTTTAAAGCTCCACCATCTTCCACATGTCTTATTTTGTATTAAGCTGAAGCACCCAGTCAAATCTATCTCTCTCACTTGTGTGGAGATCGAGTGGTGATGTTGGCATCTGCACTGCACCCCAGGTACCTGCATCTCCCTTGTCCCCATCCCACTTAGTGGGAGCCACTCAGGAGATCTGATCTGTTTGAGATGTTGGGGAACAAGCTGTCACTTGTAAGCATAGAAGCCAGACTTTTGTGTTTTCAAGTAATAGTGGTGAGCAGAGGGTCTGAGCCAGAGGTGGTGGAACTGAGTTCCACTAAGTTCCAGCTGAAAAAAATCCCTGCTTATGGGACTCGCCACGTCACCAAGTGTTACTGCAATGCTGGTTATATGACCAGGATGTACTAGGCCGCTGGTGCTTGCCAGGTCACCAGAAGGAGTAGTGGCGCTAGTACTGGCTCTCTGCTCCATATGAGAGCCCTGCGGTTCATGCACCTCAGCTAAACAGGATCTGGTATGCCTGACCTAAGCAGGGACCACCCAGTCGTCAGAGCTATCTGTCATGGAGCCGCTGTCTTATACTAACTTGAATGATGAGTCTGAATCTGACAGTGAGGCTTCCCCATTGCTCTCATCTGTCATACTCACCAGCGCGTAGGCCTCCTCACTAGTGTACCTCGGATTAGACATGGCTTCTAAATGTATAGGTACACTAGTGTGACTCGCAGGCAAAAAAGCGCACCTGGTTGTCGGAGCCTGTGTCAAGTCGCTACCAAAATCGCTGTCAGATTTCGCAGGGATCAGGCGTGATCTATACGAACGCTGCCGATATGTGTTCTGTGTTTTGTAAGTGACAGCGATCTATTGATCCTGCACTTGGGTGGGCTGGGCTGCGCAGAGAGGCTAAACGCAGGTGCTAGCAGGTATCTGGGCTGATCCCGCTAACCCTGCATTTTTTTTAGAACACTAAGCTAGTGGGGACGCTAATATATATCTGATCAGATCGCAGATATTGCTCTGATCAGATACTACAATAGTATCTTACACCTATCTAATGTTTGTGTGTGTGTGTGTCAGAGTACCTCACTAACTGGCCCTGCCTGGTGTTTACACTGACCCTAACACACACTAAAACCTAACTGGGGTCACCGTCGGGCGATCGGGGGTTAAAACCTATAAAAGGTATATAAAATAAAATACGGCAGGTAATCTGATTGAATAAAAACTAGCTAGATAGCGTCACCTGTAACACTTATACAGTGATCACAGGTGACGGGGCAATCAAGGGGTTAAAAACTTTATTGGGGGGGGGCAAGGGGGTTATTTACACCTACCTAGGCCTACTACTAACCTACCCTAACCCTGATTTCTCTTTCATTCGTCGACAGGCACAGCGACTCTTAGGACTAAGTGGGTTATACTGCCCTCTTCAGGAGTTTACTAGGCAGAACAGGCAAGTTCTAACAGCAAAAAGAACAGTAACAGACTGCTCCCCTCCCAGGGGGCAGTCCCCACTGGCAGATAACCCCACACCCAGCTGCTGCTAGCACAGTTTTTTTTCTGCCTAGTGCAAGGTGTTAGACCTAGGCTCCCTGTTGGGATCTGTGGTACCTCTCTGGTCCACTTCAGCTGTCAGGAGACAGCCTCACAGATGAAGACTTCAATCAAGCAGCCGTGCTGGGCAACAGGCTGGGTCTCGGACCCAGGTAGTCTCCCCAGCCGGCCATCACGCGTTAGACCGGATGCTTTGCGCTGGGTCGACCACGACAAACCCTGATCCGGACGGAGTGGCCCCATGGGTTAAACGACCGCCGTCGCACTCAGTGCGCCCTGGGCCGACAGCTCCCTCCGGCCTAGCCAGGAGCGCGAACGCTGTCTCGGTTGGGATCCCCGCACTGCCCGTCTAGATGGGGTAAGTAGGCCCCCCTCGGGGGTCCAGGGGGGAGCTGGCGGGTCCTCTGCCCTCCGGTACCCTGCTGTCGCACCCCCCACCCCCCCAGGGGCTCCCAGGGTGTGTGTGTGTACGAAGGGCCCTAGAGGACCCTCCCCCCCCCCCCCCCCGCGTCCGGCAGCCATTTTCCCGTAGCTGGCCGCATGGTAGAGCCTGGGGAACGGCCGGCGGCCATTTTGGCATAGCTGCGCCGCTGTTCTCTATGGTGTTTGGCCTCTAGTGGTGCAGGGCGGCCATTTTCCTGTTGTCTCTGCACCTTGATCTGGCTTGTGTGTGCCAGGGGGCGGTCCTGGTCGCGCTGGCGCGGTTTTACCCCCCCTCCGCATTTCCGGATTTCCCTGGGCAGCAGCGGCAGCAGCTCTGGATAGCAGCAGTGGAGGAGGACAGGAGGCGAGCGGGGCAGCGGCACGGTGGACAGCAGCGGCAAGCGGCTCATCTCCGGGTTTGGGTGGTGAGTCCCTTCAGGGTGCCCCTTGTGCACAGCCTTGCTCAGCTGGGGGGGTGCAGTGGTCTCCTGGCATTGGGCCTTGTTTGGACGCCACCAGGGTGGGGGTCAGGATGGCAGCCACTGTGGGTGCTTCCCCTCCGGACCTCTGTGTGCCTGCAGCCAGCGCTTAAGGGACCCAGTCCCTTATAGACGCCAGGTCGACAGTCCAGGAAACATTTGTTTCCCAAGATCCCTGATGCTCCTGATAGCTGGGATGAGTGTGAGGCGTCTGCTGCTGCGCACGAGAGGGCACTAGCAGACGCTCTGATCACCTCAGAGCGTGAGACCCTGCAATTGGAAGACCAGGCGGGACCCCATCAGGGGGTGCCCGGCCCCTTCGGGTCACATAGACAGGCCTGTGTACGGTTCAGGTCTTCCCGTGTGTGGATTTTCTGGAACAGGTTTTTTTAGGGACTGGGCTCGGCCTCAGAGTCTCCCATCCCCAGACATTTCGCTGTGCAATATGCTTTTGGGAGGAACTGTTGAAGTGGGCATCTCCCCCTGTGCCGTCCTTTTAGGGACCCGGCTTACAGGAAGGCCGAAGCTTGCGTCTGATCCCTGTTTGTTATGACTGTATCAGCCAGGTGACCCGCTGTGGCTTCTGCGCTGGCGTCGCACAACACTCACCATGTGGATATAGTGAGTTGAGCAACACTCAAGCTCCCCCTGATTGCGTGGGTCTCGCTGATCCACTTCTCCATGGGCTACAGTATCCGTGTGATGCAGCCCTGGATACGGCCCCCCTGACGTCCAAGGCATCCGTGGTCTGTGTGGCCAGGCGGTGGCCTTGGCTGTAGTGCTGGTCGGCTCCAGCACTCAGGGCCAATGTGGCGATCACTCTGCACGAGTAAGGATGGGTGATCAACCTTCCGGAGTCAGTTCTGATTCCGTCTTACCGCCTGGAGTATCTGGGGCTGATCTTGGATGCAGCCTGGGCAAAGATTTTCCTTCCGCCTACCAAGCGGCAGCTGTTTCAGTCTGCGTTTTGGTCCCTGCTGTCCCAGAAATGGGCCGCACTCTGTTTTTGCATGTGGGTCCTATGGTGGTCTCCTTCGAGGTGGTCCCTTACGCTCACTACCACACCTGGGTTCTGCAACGGGAGATTTTCCTGAGATGGGACAGGTTCCCATTTTTCCAGGATCGGGTGATCAGGATGGATCACCAGATAAGGGCCTCGCTACTCTGGTAGCTGCGGTCCCCGGCTCTTCGGTCGAGGAAGTCTTTCCTCCCCCTTCACTGGACGGTGATCACGACGAATGCCAGCCTGACAGGCTGGGGCGGAGTCCTGGGGCGGTCTCCAGAGGAGTCTTGTCTCCTGATCAATGTCCTGGAATTGGTGCTGCTCCCATTGGATCGAGGCTGCACGGGTGCCCTGTCCGGATTATTTCGGACAATTCCAAGGCTGTGGCATACGTGTATCACCAGGGTGGGACCGGAAGCTCGGCTGTGGCCTCGGGGGTAGTTCCCATTCTGCGGTGGAGAGAAAGTCACGTTTCGGCAATCTCTGCCGTTCACATGCCGGGTGTAGAAAGTTGGCAGGCGGACTATCTCAGTCGTCAGCGCCTGGACCAAGGAGAGTGGTCCCTGCACCCGGACGTGTTTCATCAGATTTGTCTGAGATGGGGTGCTCCAGAACGTGGACTGGCTAGCATCCCATCTCAATCGGAATATGCAGACCTTCGTAAGCTGAACGTGGGTTCCCTTGGCAGGATGCGGCGGATGCTCTTGTGGCTCCGTGGGCTCGGTATCGCCTCATCCAGGCCTTTCCTCCTCTTAAGCTGCTTCCGTGCCTTCTGCGCAGAATAGGAGCGGAGGGTATAGCGACCATGCTGCTTGCCCTAGAATGGACAGGGCTTCCTTGGTACGCCGTTGTAGTACGAATGGTGGTGGACGTCCCTTGGCGGCTTCCGCCTCGCGAGGCTCCTCTGTCCCAGGGGCCCATCTGGCATCCTGCTTTACCCCCTCTGGCTTTAACGGCCTGGCTATTGAATCCCAGGAGTTGAGGGATTGAGGCGTCTCAGACTCTGTGCTTCCCACCATGCTGGAGGCACATAAGGGGCCACTTCACGTAAGATTTTCCACCGCACCCGGAAGGCTTAATTCGCCTGGTGCGAAGCCGGGGAGTGGACCTCTCGCTCCCTCTCGTATTCTAGCCTTCCTACAGTAGGGGCTCGACCAGAAACTGGCGTTCACTTTCAAGAGTCAGGTTTCTGCTCTAGCAATCTTTTTTTCAGCGTCCTTTGGCGACGCATTCATTGATCCGTACGTTAGGCATGTCGCCCCCCCCCCCCCCCCCAGGTACGGTCGCCTTTGGCGCCATGGGACCTCAATTTGGTCCTTTTGGTGTTTCAGAAGCCGCCTTTTGAGTTTATCAGGGAAATCTCACTACAATTGCTTTCACTGAAGGTGTTTTTCCTGGTGGCTATCACATCCGCTCGGCGGGTGTCTGTGTTGGCGGCTCTGTCTTGTAGGTCTCCTTATCTGGCCCTACATAGGGACAAGGCGTTCTTGCGCCTGTCATCCTCCTTTTTGCCGGAGGTGGTGTCCTCTTTCCACATCAATGAGGACAATTGTCTTCCTTCGCTATGCCCGCGCCAGCCTCACCCTAAGGAGGTTGCTTTGCACTCCCTGGAGGTTGTTCGGGCCCTGTGGGTGTATCTGGCGACCACGCCCTCCTTCAGAGGTCGGACGCTCTTTGTTGTGGTGGATGGTCCACGCAAGGGTTTTGTCGACCGCTAAGTTGGATTAGAGAGATGGTGACCCGAGCCTATGCTGTTCGGGGTCTGGAGCCTCCTTTTCCAGTCACAGCTCATTCTACCAGGGCGATTAGCACTTCCTGGGCTTTCCGACATCAGGTGTCGGTATCTCAAGTGTGCAAGGCGGCTACTTGGTCCTCTGTGCACACTTTTCAAAGTTTTACAAGTTGATGTTTTTAGCATCCTCAGATGCTGCGTTTGGCCACAAAGTTGTGCAGACGGACGTGTGAGACACGTGTGGTTCCTCACTGAGGGTTCGGTTGGGTGTAGTTCTGTAGTTCTGTTACCCACCCCTCACTTTTGGCACTGCTTTTGGACGCCACACTTAGTCCTAAGAGTCGCTGTGCCTGTCGACAAATGAAAGAGAAAACTGGATTTTTTTGACTTACTGTAAAATCCCTTTCTCTGAGTTCGTCGACAGGCACAGCACCCACCCCTCTGGATGTTGCACTGCTTGTTACGAACTGAGCTAGCAGCAGCTGGGTCTGGGGTTATCTGTCAGTGGGGACTGCCCCCTGGGAGGGGCTGTATCTGTTGCTGTTCTTCTTTTTTTCTGTTAGAACTGCCTGTTCTGCCTAGTAAACTCCTGAAGAGAGCAGTATAACCCACTTAGTCCTAAGAGTCGCTGTGCCTGTCAAACTCAGAGAAAGGGATTTTACGGTAAGTCAAAAAAAATCCAGTTTTTGTGCCACAAGGGTCACAAGTACAGCGATCGGTAAAAATCAGATCACTGCACAATATTTACCCATTGTCTTGATGTCTTGATGTGGGTTGGCTTGGGAGTCACTCCTTGGTGTGCACAGA
>BLSH010506497.1:378761-390577 GCA_018402905.1 Glandirana rugosa | reverse complement strand
ACACTACAGAAGAAAAAGTTTTGGGGGTGCTTATTTCAGATGATTGCAAAATGAGCAAACAGTGTGACCAGGCAGTGGGAAAAGCAAATAGAATTCTGGGATGTATCAGTAGAGGGATCACCAGCAGGAGGAAAGAGGTTCTGATTCCTCTATATAGATCTTTAGTGAGACCTCACTTAGAATACTGTGTCCAGTTCTGGAGACCACACTTACAAAAAGATATTGATAAGATAGAACGAGTTCAGAGATGGGTAACAAAAATGGTGAAAGGTCTTGGGGATAAAACCTATCAAGAGCGACTTCAGGAACTTAATATGTACAGTCTGGAGGAAAGCAGGGAGAGGGGAGACATGATTGAAACCTTTAAATACATCAATGGGGTGAATAACGTTCAGGAGGGCAGTCTTTTCAATATGAAACCAAAATCAAGAACACGGGGCCATGACCTCAAACTAACTGGGGCGAAGTTCAAAACTAATCTTAGAAAGTATTATTTTACTGAAAGGGTGGTTGATGATTGGAAAAAACTACCAACAGAGGTTGTGAAACAGTCAACAGTAAATGGCTTCAAACATGCTTGGGATAAACATAAATCTATAGTCAGACAACAAAGTTAATGTAAAAAAAAAAAAAAATTAAAAATAAATAAATAAAAAGGGGCAGACTCTATGGACTACTCAGTCTTTTTCTGCCGTCACTTTTCTGTTTGTTTCACCAAGTCTTCCATTGCGTTATTTCCGCTACTTTTCTCAACCAGGCGGCCACCAACGGTGGCTGCGACTGCTTCCAAAGCAAGGGGATGCAGCTCTTTGTGGCTGAGCAGATGGGGCAGGATAGACTTCCTGTAGACCTTAGGATATCGTGGTGGTGCAGGAGGAAAAACTCTGGCTCCTTTGGTAGTTCCCGGTCCAAAAATTTCTGCACAATGCGGGCAACTTCCATCCAGTAAGACTGCAGATGGCGGCACGACCAAAAGATGTGAATAAGGGAGCCCGTTTCCTCTCCACATCTCCAGCACAACTCAGAGCACCAAGGGAACACTCTGTGGATCTTCACTGGTGTGTGGTACCATCTTTTAAGTACCTTAAACCCCGCTTCCTGGTGTTTGGCACAAATCCAGGGTCTTAAAGGTGAACAGGAGGATTCTGTCTGTGTCTATCCGAGAGCTGCAGCCCCAAATCTGTTTCCCATCTGGCCAAATAAGGGGGTCTGGAGCCCAGTGGTGGAGCTATCAAGAGTTGGTAAGTCTGGGATACAGCGGGCTGCAGAGGGGATTGTTCCAGGCACATTGATTCAAATAGAGTGAGGCTCCTTAGAAAGTGTTCTGGAGAAGGTAGAGAGGCGATGAAGTGGGCCAATTGTACTTTTTGGCCAGAAAGATAAGCCCACTAGAGCTGAATCATTTGGATTTGCTGTCTGGTCATCCACCGACCGTCAACAATAAAATGACATGCCTGGAAGTGCCCAACTGCTCTCAGTTCCCGAAAGCTGGCGTCTTTAAATCCCGGGCCAAAAGCCGGGTTGCCCACAATTTTGGGTGAGGGGAGATGGTAGCGGAGCAACCAAGAGATCGCGAAAGGCCTTCACACAGATTCTCCTTGTCTCTCCGATCGTTGGGTGTTTCATAGTCTGGGATGGCAGACCCGCCTGGCGCCATGGCACTGTCTCCAGCGGGATCCCCGCAAGAGTTTGCTCCACACGAACCCATTGCTTGAGCGTGCCATGTTGATTCCAGTGCAGAACTCGCGTCATATGACACGCTACATGATAGAGGTTAGCATCAGGCAGGGCCATGCCTCCCCGAAGCTTTGGAAGCCGATTGTGCCAGCCGAGGAGGCTTCAAGGCCCACAGGAAGGTTGTAAACGCCCGATTTAACGGCTCTAAGGAATGAACTCTGGATCCGAACCAGGGGGGCTTGGAAGTGGTATAGTAGACGGGGCATAACATTCATTTTTATTATGCTGCATCGGCCAAACCAGGAAAAAAGTCCCTGTTGCCAGGACTGTAAGTCCTTTTTGATAGCGGACAGAAGCGGTGGGAAATTGAGCCCAAAAACCTCTTCCAACCTACTTGGGAGAAGGATGCCTAGATATTTTATATGCGTTGTGGCCCAACGAAATTCATGCAATTTCCAAAACATGCCATACGGACAAAGCCTTTTTTTGTCCTGTGCTGGTAAGGTCACCAGTAGAGACTGTAAGCAGGAAACAGGTCTGGGACACCTGCAGACTCTGACCCTAAGGTAAGAAAGAGGCTAAAACTGGGTTTCTTCTTTCTTACTCCCTGGTGTAGGGGGCACCAGAGGTTTTGCGTTGACTCTCTGTACAATTCAAACCAGCTGAGTGGGTCTGGGGAGTCTGGCTGTTTATTTATCCCTCTTTTCCCTACCGGTGGTGGGGCTTCATTTGGGTCTCCCTAGGTGGCTGGGTGCTAGGCATAGTATGATCGTCTGCACCCTCGTCTCTCCATGTAAAAGGCTCATACCACCTTGTGTCCTCTCCCTGTAGGACAAGGGATGAGAGCAAAAGGGCAACCGCCTAATGGACAGATGCACAGCCTGCATGTACAGGTTATCTCCTGCCTGGATACCAGCTGCAGTGCTGCAACACTCTAGGAAGTTTCTTAGAGAGCATTGCAGAGAAATGACAGTGCCTTGGTTTTCACAAAGCTTCCTTCTCTGCTGGAGAAGCAGCTATACTAGTGAGCACCGAAGCTCTAGTGGAGCCCTCCCTCACTCCCTTTGGGTCAAGCACCATATCTTCTTTTGCTGGCTGAGCTCCTGATTAATATGGATTGATCACGGCTGCAGGCTTCTCCAAATCTTTTTTGGAGGCAATACTGCACAGTACATCTTTTACACAGCCTTCCTAACAGAACATCTATCGCAAGTCAAAGTAAATGTTCTGTTAATGCTACAGGCTCAGCCGCCTGAAGTGGTGATCTGCATAACTTGCCACCAGCATCACAATGTGCCATATGAAGTCAGACTTCCAATGTTGGGCAGAGCACCTGTCGTCATTTTATAAAATTGTCCATTTTTACCCAGTTCCTTTCCAAACACTCAACAGCTACCATACCAGCTTTTAGAGGGGAGAAAGGTCATAGGTGTGGGCATATGCATTTTGGGTATGTATAGCATTGTGGCAGAAATCTCGCTGGATAACTACAGGGGCCTATTGTCTAAATGTCCATAGGTATCTCTTGAATGAAGATTATGTAGTAAGAGATCCATAGATTGGAGATCAACCTCTAGTTTGCTTGTTTGGTACTGGAGCACAGATAAAAGCAAGAGGGTGTCAAAATATTGCTTTCTCCTATCGTTCACTGACAGACGCAGCTCTCCATTATGTGTGGTTTATGCTGGTCACACTAGGAGTTAACTAGGCAGGGAAAAGAAACAGCTGGCCCCTACCATGGGGGCCGTCCTCTCTTCCCACATAAACCCCCTCATAGCATAGCTCTTCCGTTTCAATGCCTAGTTTGCAAGGAGTTGACCTGGCGTTTTTTATTTAATTTTCTTTTACTTTTATTTGTCTTCTATCAAGCAATTGATCTGCTATCAAGAAGCCGGTCGGGGCATAGAGAGTCCTTGAACTCTGTACTTTCCCCGGCCTGCCCGACCGATGCGAGCCAGTCCTGCCGTATGGGGACACGCCGCATTGTGCCCGTTCCGTGCAGGTGGCCTGGGGTGATCCCCCCCCCCCCCCCCCTTACGCCCAGCCCCGGATGCGATTCGGGAAGGGCGACTTTCTGGCCTGCAGCATACCGCCCAAGCAGGGGCGGAAGGTGTGCGACTGGGTGGCTACCCATGGCGTCGTCCGGAGTGGTGAGTGAGAGTTTCTTCTTTCCCACCCCCCCCCCTTTTTAGGGGCGGAAAGGGGGGACCGACGACCCAAAAAAAAAAAAAATTTTTTTTTTTGCTGGGTAGCCGCCGGTAGGGGCGCGTGGAGCTCCTGTTCACCCTCTTCACACCCCCCCCTTCCCCCCTGCACCGCACCCGATTGTCTAGCGCCGTTCGGTCGTTTTTCGCCGCCATTTTGCCGTAGCCGCAGACATATTGGGCCTATGGGGCTTTCCCTCTAGTGCTCAGAGCGGCCATTTGCGGTACTGCACGTTCCCTGCAGGTGTTTTTCGGCCTCTAGTGTTCAACAGTGGCCATATTGGAATCCCTGCTTATGCAAAAACGTTTTTACTTTCACTTTGGAACGGTGTGTGCTCCTGACGATCCTCAGGGTTATGGCAGCAAACAGCAAGTATAGCTGGGCTCTCCTGTGGGTGCTGGTGGCGGCAGGTGCAGTCCTCCTGGGTTCCTTGGTGCACTGTGGGGCGGTGGTGTGCGGCTGTGTGGGGGTGCCTTTAATTTTTAGTATGCATCTATGTGTTACTAAGGGAGCTGAACATGCTAGGAGCAATCAGCGGCGGCGCAATCTGCGCAAGGGGCTTTTCTGGACCAGCTGTGGCGGTCTTTAGTGAATTCTCCCCAGGGCGGAT
This sequence comes from Glandirana rugosa, assembly GCA_018402905.1. Classification (NCBI taxonomy): domain Eukaryota; kingdom Metazoa; phylum Chordata; class Amphibia; order Anura; family Ranidae; genus Glandirana; species Glandirana rugosa. The sequence goes on along the minus strand of BLSH010506497.1, from coordinate 386,085 downwards.
GTCACCAACAGGCCACCTGAGAAGCGTCCCCCTCCTCCTTGCTTTTCAAGGGAGGATTTTGATCCAGAAGGTCCCTCGGACTTAGAAGAGGATCAGGGGAAAGCAGCTGCGCGATTATGATTGGTATCGCACTACGATGTGACTGAGCCAGGATGGCGAATTGCTGATTACTGCGCGTGTGTGTGGTCCTCCAGACCCCCTAGGGCACCCAAGGTTTACCCACATGATCAATTTCCTGATCACCTTGTTTATTGTAAATGGAAGCGTCCACAGCATTCTTATAGCGTTGCACAGTGGTGTAGTGGGTAGCACTTGCGCCTGGTGGCATAATGCTTGCTGGCTCAGATCCTAACCATGGCCTTGCCTGAGGTTTGCATGTCCTCCCTGTGCATGCGTGGGTTTCCTCCCGGTGCTCCGGTTTCCTCCCACACTCCAAGGGACATAGGTCCAAGCGGTTTGCTGCTCGCTATCCCTTGAGGAAAGCTTTTTTTTTTTAAAAAAAAAAATGGGAGTCGCCTTGCTGTCCCGCCGATAGCTCGCCTTAATAAGACGACGACCATTCCTCTGGAAAGGATTCCTGCCTTCAAGGGCCCCGCTGACAAAAGACAGAGGTGCTGTTAAAGTCGCTCTTCCTGGTGACAGGCTCTTCTCTGCGGCCAGCCCTGACGTCCGCCATGGCGCGATATCTGTCTGAGCGTATGGCGAAGCTCCAGAATATTCTGGACTGCGGTCGCCTGATGGATACGCCGCAGAGGGCTGTATTTGCTCCGAGGTCACAAGTACTTTGGTGATGCGGCCGTTGATTTACTGCCTATGTGATCCAGGGTAGCAGTGTTGCTGTATCTTCAGACGGGTACTCTGGTTGCGTTTTTGGTCGGGTGACCATGCTTCCACAGACCTTCCCTTTCAGGGTGGACGTCTATTCGGTCCACGGCTGGGTGAGATCATTAAGGATTTCACAGGAGGTAAGTGCCCTTCTTCCCAGAGCCTGGAGGTGTGGGTTTCGCTGTAGACACGGTAAGGTCGCTGCAGGGGCCGGGTACCGGCAGTGGCAGCGCAAAACCAAAAAAGCGGAGGACAAGTCCTCCTCAGCCTGATGGGTTGCCCCCACCCGGAATTCGGGTGGGGGAACGTCTTCTGGGATTCGCAGGCCAGTGGCTGGCCCACATTCCCGATCGTTGGGTCCGTGAAGTGGTGTCCACCGGGTACAGGATAGAGTTCAACACTCTACCCCCAGACAGGTTCTTCCCATCAAACTTAGGGCTCCCACCGGACCGCCGGGAAGCTCTTTTTGGGGCTGTCCAAGCATTTTCGGTCCAGGGGGTGATCGTGCCAGTGCCTTCAGAAGAGAGGTTTCAAGGTTTCTACTCAAATCTATTCGTGGTTCCCGAAAGGGGGGGGGGGGGGTTCGGCCAGTACTGGACCTGAAGGCCCTGAACCGGTTTGTCAGGGTGCGGAAATTCCGGTTGGAATCTATCCGCTCGGTCGTGGCCGCCCTTCATCAGGGGGAATTTTTGGCGTCCCTGGATATCAGGGATGCGTACCTCCATGTACCCATTTGTCCACGGCATCAGCGCTTCCTGCGCTTTGCAGTGGGAGACCTCCATTTTCAATTTGTGGCACTCACCTTCGGCCTGGCCTCGGCACCTCGAGTTTTCACAAAACTGCTAGCCCCGGTGTTGGCGTTGCTCCGACAGAGAGGCATTGCGGTGGTAGCCTACCTACTGCTCCTGCGAGCGGAGTCCGTCTCGGATCGGGAGGAGAATGTAAGACTCACAATGACATCGCTGCAGGACTTCGGTTGGTTACTCAACCTGCAGAAGTCGTCGGTTTCTCCATCCCGTCGCCTGGAGTATCTGGGTCTAATTCTGGACACAGAACAGGCGAAGGTGTTCCTCCCTCCAGCCAAGTTGCTGTCTCTGCAGTCGGCAGGTTCTGTATGCGGGTGCTAGGGCTCATGGTCTCGTCGTTCGAGGCATTTCGCCCAGAGTCGCGCTGGTCTCCTTCAGCGAGCAATTCTGGCTCGGTGGGACAGGTCCCCTCGGTCCTTGGACTTTCGTATCCGTCTGAGCTCCCAGACCAGGGCGTCTCTGGCTTGGTGGCTTTGGGATTCGACCCTGACTCAGGGGAAGTCGTTCCTGCCCCTTCAGTGGGTGATCATCACCACGGATGCCAGTCTTTCAGGCTGGGGAGGGATCCTGGGGCAGCTGTCTGCCCAGGGCCGTTGGTCGGCACAGGAGGCTCGCCTCCCCATCATTGTCCTGGAGCTGAGAGCACTCAGATTGTGCCTTTTTTTCACTGGGTGAGATTGCAGGGTCGTCCGATTCGAAATCAATCGGACAATGCCACAGCAGTGGCGTATGTGAACCTTCAGGGCGGCACAAGGAGTCCAGCAGCTGCGGCAGAGGCAGCTCTGATACTACGTTCGATGGAACATCACGTTCCGGTAATCTCTGCCATTTACATTCCCGTGTGGAGAACTGGCAAGCGGACTTTCTCAGTCGCCAGACGCTGGACCAGGGAGAGTGGTCTCTCCACCCGGAGGTGTTCAATCAGATTTTCCGCAGATGGGGGACGCCAGACATGGATCTCATGGCGTCTCGATTCAATCACAAGGTGGAGACCTTTGTGTCCAGAACGAAGGATCTGTTGGCAGTGGCCACGGATGCTCTGGTGGCCCCCTGGGGCCATTACCGCCTTCTGTACGCTTTCCCTCTGATAAAACTGCTTCCGCGATTGATACGCAGGATAGTGGCGGAGGGGATACCAATAATCCTGGTGGCTCCAGATTGGCCTCGGCGCACTTGGTACGCCGACGTGGTGCACATGGTGGCAGACGCCCCTTGGCGGCTCCCGCTGCGAGACGACCTTCTGTCTCAGGGGCCCATCTTGCACCCTGCTTTACCCTCGCTGGTTTTGACGGCTTGGCTATTGAGTCCCAGGTGCTAAGAGACAGGGGAGTCGCTGACTCAGCGATCCCTACGTTGTGGTAGGCTTGCAAGTGTACTTCCCGCAAGATTTACCACCGCACCTGGAAGGCTTGTATGGCTTGGTGCGAGGCGGAGGGTCATGGCCCTCGCTCTGATGTCGTGTCCCAGGGTCCTGACTTTTTTGCAGCAAGGCCTGAACAAAAATCTGGCTTTGAGCACACTCAAGGGCCAGATATCGGCTCTGGCAATTCTTTTTCAGAGACCTTGGCTTCGCACTCAATGATTCGTACCTTTTGTACAAGGTGTGCGACATGTGGCGCCTCGGGTGAAGGCTCTGATGGCTCCGTGGGATCTGAATTTGGTGCTTTCTGTACTTCAGAAACCGCCATATGGGAATATCAGGGAGATTTCCTTACAATTGCTGTCGCAGAAGGTGGCCTTTTTAGTTGCCATCACTTTCGCCAGACGGTGTCTGCATTAGCAGCACTATCGTGCAAGTCCCCCTACCTGGTCCTACATAGGGACAAGGCGGTCTTGCGATCCTCTCCTTCATTCCTTCCGAAGGTGGTTTCTTCCTTTCGCATTAATGAAGATATTGTCCTTCCTTCATTGTGCCCTCGTCCACACTCAAGAGATTGAGTTGCATACTTTGGATGTAGTGAGGGCCTTATGAGTGTACTTGGCTGCCACAGCTTCTTTTCAAAAAGCTGATGCCTTGTTTGGCTGTCAGAGGGTCCGCGCACAGGGTTGGCGGCCTCGTTGGCTACGATTTCTCGTTGGATCAGGCAGTCCGTGACCCATGCCAATTCTGTTCGTGGCAAGGTTCCCCCTTTTCCGGTCACGGCTCATTCTACCCGGGCTGTTAGCACTTCCTGGGTTCTCAGGCACCAGGTCTCGGTGTCGTAGGTGTGCAAGGCGGCCACTTGGGCCTCGGTTCACACTTTCACTAAGTTTTATAGGTTGCTGTGCTTGCATCTTCGGATGCTGCTTTTGGCCGCAAAATTTTGCAGGCGACAGTGTAGGCACGTCTGGTGTCTCCTTAGAGGTTCAGTTGGGTACTGTTAGCGTTTACCCACCCCCTTTTTGACACAGCTTGGGGACATCCCCACACATAATGGAGAGCTGCGTCTGTTAGTGAACGATAGGAGAAAAAGGGATTTTATTAAAACTTACCGTAAAATCCTTTTCTCCCAGTACACTGACAGACGCAGCACCCACCCCTCTGTGCTCTGTTCTTGTACGGCTTGTGTACGAACTGAAGAGCTATGCTATGAGGGGGTTTATGTGGGAAGAGGACGGCCCCCATGGGAGGGGCCAGCTGTTTCTTTTCCCTGCCTAGTTAACTCCTAGTGTGAGACCATCATAAACCACAAATAATGGAGAGCTGCGTCTGTCAGTGAACTCGGAGAAAAGGATTTTACGGTAAGTTATAATAAAATCCCTTTATCACAAGGTGATTAAAATATGCAGTGATGGAAGCTTACCAGGCATCATCACTGTTTTCTCTAGAAAACATCAAAGCTCTTTCCAACAGAGCAGGGGCCATTTCTTGGGCTGAAAGCGTTATCAGGTCTCATCCCCAGATCTGCAAGTCAGTACCCAGGTCAAGAAAAGAAACAGGAATGGCGCTGTCTTTATAATACGAAGGTGGATAATAAATAATATTAATAAGTGTCATATATCAAGTGTATGTGTGTAAAGTGCATTTGTGCTCTGAATCAATTACTCAGTGTCCTATAATACCTTATTCACCAATTTTTGTATAAGCAGGTGGAACTTAATAATAGATCTATAAAAATATGATCAAATCATAAAAGTTGCAATTCATAATTCATTCCGTAAATAATCTGTCCGTAAAGAGTCGGTAAAAACTTAATTTCATAGATTAACTAAAACCACTGATCAATATATGTGCAAATCCTTGTGTCCAAACAAAGTGGGTGTTCTGTGCAGACAATATTGTGTGCAAAAAAGCCAAAAAAAACACAACTTATTATAGTCCGTAAATGTCCGTATACATTTGTCCGTAAAAATCCGTAAAAACGGGGTTAAATGAATTATATTCAGTATATGTGCAATAGGGTTATACCAGACTCCAGGTGAATGTTTTGTGCCAGCAATTCTGAATGTGAAACACCCCAATAAAAATACAAATAAAAAATGATTATTGCGGTCCGTAAAAAATGTCCGTAAAGGTGCTAGAAGGTGGTTATGCAAATATAGAGATACTCAGAAAGATGGCATGTTTTCATCACAATAATCAGAAATGCCACTGTTGATGTTACTCTGCTAATCGAAGATTTGCTGGGACATGTTACAAAATGGTAAAAGATGGTGACTTTGTGCTCCTCTTGTAGTATCCAGGTGACAACAGCTTGTGCTCCCCCACATGTGTCCCCACTTACCGGAAGTTTCACACCCCTACAGGGGTAGCCCGCCTTGGATAAATGGGGTCTTTGCGTCCTCCGTCCGTTCCTCCTTCTGGGTTACCGGGGTTCACACAGGCAAAATCCTAGGTGTATTCCGATCCAGGGACTCCTCTGGTAGCTCGCTTCTTTGGGTCAGTGTATCGGCTCCATATAGTCAGGGAGAGACAGGATCCACAATAGTGTAGTATATCTATACCAGGTTTATTTCATAAAACATAAAGGTCCAAAATTCAAGTAAAAGACTTCCAGTCCAGTAGCCGAGTGGGCAGTGGAATCCCACTTGAGGAAGGTATGGATCCTCTTCCTCCTACCCGCTCTGCGTTCCACCTCGTGGAATCTCTAAAACCGGAAGTGACGTAATCTCGCACGGCCAATGCCTAACGCGTTTCGTCATAAGACGTCGTCTGAGGCAGTGCCTCAGTACCCAGGTCAAGCTTCCAAACCCTTGTGAAACCTTTCCCCTTTCCGACCGGGCCTGTTCTCTAACCAGGAACAGATTGTCAGGAGGAGGTTGCTTAAAGCTGTGGTCCCACCCTAATCATGTAGTTCTATGTTGTCCTCTCTGTAAGCTGTCCTGGAAGATGACTTGGAAAAACAAAGTTATTACCTGATAGCTCACTTTTCAGGAATCTTCCAGGACTGCGCCAATTCCCCCCCCCTTTAATGATCAACTTGTCTGACATATGGTTATGGGGGTATAACGGTAATTAAAGTTGATGGTTTACCAACAGAGTAATACTGTATATATATCAGAGCCTTCGGTTATTTGTTTAATACTGAGGTACTACTGGTGAGCAGTCTTTTTTATAATGTGAATGTAGTTCAGGAACCGGATTAGGAAAGGCCGTGGGAAGGCTCCAGGAGGTCGGGTGCCCGTGGGGACTCGTGGGCCCTCTCTACCACATGGGGGGGGGGGGGGTAAATCATCCAAGACAGTAATTTGAAGAATTGTTCAGCAAATATGACAGGCTTAGACCTCTCAGGACCCTCAGGCAAACCCACACCCTCACATTGTTGCTTCTCTGCCTATCTTCTGCTTCATCAGCCCTTTTTTGGAGCGATCTTACCAGTTCCTGGAGCTCGGATAATTGGTGCCTTGTGAATGAAAGGTGTCCTCAATTTCAGATATTCTGTCCTCCACTGTGGTGAGCCTGCCCCCGATCTTGTCTATCTTATGGCGGATGAGTGTGCACTCGGCGGCGAGGTGGTCTATTCTCACCCTTACTGCCGATCTGCTGGTGTCTATGGCTTTGAGAATCGGTCTAGTACAAAAGAGCATCTGTGTTCCAATATTTGAAACATGTCAGACCTCACATTATTATGCTCCAGGAGACTCACCTGGATGGTAGTAGGGTACTTGCCTTGCATCATCCGTGGATTCAGCTGGTGTTCCATTCTACATAATCTACGTTTGCCCGGGGTGTTTCTATCCTTATTAGCAAGGAGGTGACATGCACCATCCATCAGGTGATATCTGACCCAGGGGGTCAGCTCTGTGTATACAAAGGAGCATGGAGTAGCTCTGGCCCATAATGGGGATGGTATTGACACGGCCCCAAATGACCCACAGTGGCTCAAAAGTGAAATGGTCCAGAAATATTTAGACAGAATTTGAGACGTCGGCGGTGAGGAGAAAGCATCGGAGCTGTAGAGACGCCGGCGGCGAGGAGAGAGCATCAGAGCTGTGAGTCTTTGCTGTTGCCGGCTCCGTCATCCCGGAGCTTCATCTTCTGCTCCGGAGGCAAGATGGCGTAGCCTGGGGTCTGACGTTGGTTCGTCGGTGCCGCCTGACAGTTTGGAGGCTGCTGTCTGCATGTCAGGGCAGGCACTGATCCACTGTAGTGTGACCCGGGTAGCCTGTTAACCACTTCCGTACCGCCGGACATCCTATGACATCCTTGGGTTTGACTGGTGATATCTGAAAAGCTCACTTTTATCAGCGGCGGGAGAGGTGTGTGGTATGGT
>BLSH010506497.1:341232-376009 GCA_018402905.1 Glandirana rugosa | reverse complement strand
CCCCCCCCCCCCCCCCCCCCCCTTCACAGAACGGGGAACCGCGGTGTTTACATTGGCGGTTCCCCGTTCCGGCTCTCTGGAAGGAGATTGCGGGTCTCCGGCGGACATCGGGTTCGCCTGACCCGCGGGCACGCTCCCGCGCCACCCGCGGGAGCGTGCCCAGCACGAGCCAAATGGGAGGACGTCTATAGATGTCCTCCCGGCATTTTAGAGCCGTGCTGTAGCCGTCATTCGGCTATGGCGTGGATGGGAGGAGGTTAAATAACGATGCATTGGCCAGACCAGAATGCTTATACTGGCCCAGACTGGAACTCAATCTAGCTGGGTTACTGACCAAGTATCGCTTAATATTAATCTTCCTGACAAGCTTGTGGACGTCCATGTACGTCTCAAATTTGTTTAAGGGATGTGGGGGTGCAAACTTTAATCCCCTATTCAGAACATGTAATTCCTCTTCAGAGAGTATGTGGACTTAAATTGAAAATACCTGAATTGCCTATATTCTGGGTCTCTTTTGCGCGGAGCTGCTGCCCCCCTCTGGTCCCTCTTTTTGCTCTAAAGACCTTTTGTTCCCCGTCATGGCCCTTGTAAAATTTGGGCCCTGCCTTGGAACAACTGTCGGTTGCCAACTCTTGTTGGAATAATTAAGGCCCTGTCTATGCTGCCAACACCCTCCATATCTTGGCGTCCTTGGTGACCCCGATATGGAGCGGCCAAAGGGCCATAATCATGATCGGAGTGCCGGGTAATGTACCTCTCCTCCTATTCCACATAATGGTTGTATAAGGGGGCAAATCTATTATAGTGAAAAGCACCAGAGTGCTGTGTCTGTTCAATATAGTGAGGCTGTCTCCCCTTTCCTCCAAAACCTCCTCTGCCATTTCTAGCAGTTCCCATGGGTTTAAATTAAGTTTTGGGGCCTGAGCCCTGTTGTCCCTGCCTCCAACGTGTTACATTATTCCTCGGGGTGCCCACTAGTCCATACCCTATTTGCCTGAGCAGTGTGAGCACTATTGGAGACTACATTGGGGTCATCCCCTGCGGCGTTCAATTGCCACTTAAACACTCGATCACTATGATAGTCGTCCTGGTCTCTAACAAATGTTTTCCTTTTTTAACTCTTTGCTAAGAGTCCTCTTTCTCTAAATGCTTTTTTAAAATCTCAGATCTCTTAACATACTCCTCACCCCCCTTATGGGGCTCTAGAGTAGTTTTAACAGTAGAGATTTCCATACACAATCTGAGGCGCTTGGCCTTTTTTCTATTGACCATAAATGTCAGGAGGGCCAGGCCTGCTTGGTTGAAATAATTAAACCAATCCTTTGTGTCTGTTTCATCGCTCTGGGGGGCCAACTCCCACCTGAGACTTCTGGGGACCATACGATTGGAGATATAGTGCTCCAGAAAAGCAATATCCTAATTATTATGTAGCTCCATTGTCAGGAGGTTTTTAAGTCTCATGAAGGAGCCCCCCAGATCAGTCTGGGAACAGGCTGAATCCCCGAACACATCAGTCATTACTCCCTAAATTCAAAAATATCCATATAAAATACCCAGCCGCTGGAAAATTTTGCCAAATAAAATGTAAACCCAGATAGTCCTGCTCTTGGGTATATCAATCAATAACAATGCAGCCGGCAGATAGGTTTGAATGGAAATTCCCAATAAGTTTGATGTGTCACATGACCCTCTTCCTATTGAAAAAACAAAAGTTGGATTCAAAATGGCCGACTTCAAAATGGCCACCATGGTCCCCACCCATCTTGAAAAGTTTCCCCCCTCACATATACTTATGTGCCACAAACAGGAAGTTAATATCACCAACCATTCCCATTTTATTAAGGTGTATCCATATAAATGGCCCACCCTGTACATTAAAAATGAATAAAACTGCGGCGCATAATCCAAGAAAGTACAAATAAAGCAAAAAAGTCCTAAGAGTCCTTAACCACTTCCACACTGCCTACCGTATATTTCCGGCGACAGTGTGGATGCATTCCGCAAATCGCCGTAAATAAACGGCGATTTGCAGAGTGGCAGCTAGGGGGCGCGCGCGCCCGCCATACTCCATAGGATTGTGCTCGCGGCTCGGGCTGACCCGATGTCCGCCGGCGAGCCGAGATGAGCTGCCAGAGCCAAAGAGCGGGGAACCGCCGATGTAAACGCAGCTGTTCCCCGCTCTGTCAGTGCAGGCATAGGAGATTTACTGATCCCTGTCACTGGGATCAGTTAGATCTCTTATGCCCAAGGTAGCCCAGCCCCCCCCACAGTTAGAACACGCCTAGGGAACACATTTAACCCCTGGATCTCCCCCTGCAGGTTAACTCCTTCACTGCCAATGGCATTTACACAGTAATCAGTGCATTTTTATAGTACTGATCGCTGTATAAATGCCAATGGTCCCAGAAAAGTGTCAAAATGGTCCGACATGTCCGCTGCAATATCTCAGTACCGCTAAAAAATCGCAGATTGCCGCCATTACTAGTAAAAAATAAATAAATAAAAACCCCAGAAATCTCATCATTCGTAAACGCGGCCACTTTTGCACAAACCAATCGGTAAACTCCGATTTTTAAAAAAATGTTTTACCAAAAATATGAGGAAGAGTATAAATCGGCCAAAACCAATAAAAAAAAGGTGTGTGTGTGTGTGTGTATATATATATTTTTGGATTTGTATTTTAGCAAAAATTAAGAAAAACTGTTTTTCTCAATCGTTCATTGACGGACGCAGACTCTCATTCTTGACATGTGGGGTTTATGCAGCTTTCACTAGAAGTGAACTAGGCAGAACGAAGTTCAACTCAAACGGACAGAGCCCCTCCCACTTAGCATAACCCCTCCAGCCCTGCTCAGCAACTCAGTTTTTTTTTATGCCTAGTGCAAGGAGTAGGACCTGGCTCCCTGCTGGGATCTGCGGTTCCCCATTCTTTTTCAAATTTTTTTCTTTTTCAGGAATTCTGATGAATACAATCAAGCAGCCGGCTGGGTGACAGGATGGATATCCTAGATCCAGGGAGTCTCCCCAGCACAGCCGACGGATGCGAACCGGCCCTTAGCTGTACGCGGAGTCGGCTGCGTCAGGCCTCATTCCGTGCGAGGTGGCCGGCGGGTTAGACGTCCCGCCAGCGCACCTAGGACCGGGCACTCCGTGTCACGGGTGCTGCGTGGCCGGCAGCTCCCCCCGTTTCGGCGGGGTGGCAGGACTGCTTCGGGTGGCTACCCGCTGCACCCATCCAGAGTGGTGAGTACTCCCCCACCCCCCCTCCGGAGGGCGGGGGGATTTGGGGGGGCGACGGGTGGTGCCCCCCCTTTTTTTTCCCCCCTGGGTTTAGGGTTCTGCTGTTCTTCCGGTTTGCCCCCTCCCCCACTCAGGGCTGTAGTTCTCCCTGCCTGCGTGGGTCCCCCTGTGTGGTAGCGGCCGCCATTCGCCTGTATCCGGCCACATGGTCGCACAGCCGCCATTTTCCGGTAGCCAGCCGTGTGTTTTACACAGCCACCATTTTCCTGTAGCCGGCCGTGTGTTTTTCATGGCCACCATTTTCTTGTAGCCGGCTGCATGTAACGGCCGCCATTTTGCGATGGCCGACCGCAGTGTTCGGCCTCTAGTGCCTACGGCGGCCATTTTGGTGTGATCCACTGTATACTGATGGGCAGCCCTGCTTCTCCTGGCACGAATACAGGCTGGAAGAGCGCTCCTGACTAGGGTTGCCACCTCATCCCTTTAAAACCGAACACACATTAATTACACAGGTTGTGTGGCTGATTAAGGTGGTAATTAAACTCACGTGGTGCCTCATCTGCATTAAATCAGCCTCAGAACCTGTGTAATTCATATATGTTCGGGTTTAAAGGGATGAGGTGGCAACCCTACTCCTGACACATGGGGATCGCGAGTAGAGTGACAGGCAGCTACAGCAGCACAGCTCCTGGGGCGGTGGGTGAGTCCTCCTGGGAACCTCTGGGGCCCCAAGGCAGCGACTGCGGGGCGATGTGGTACACACACATCCGGTGGTGTGGTACACACACATCCGGTGGTGTCACCCGGGGTGCGGCCTATGGCGGCTGAAGCTGGGGCTTCCCAGCCAGGGGTCTCCGGTGGGGACCAGGCAGCGCTGGGACCGGTGGTCCCGCTGCACACTTTGACGACCCTCCTGGAGGGATAATTCTCCCGGGCAGAACCGATCCATGACCGGGGGGTGGCGAGCAAACGGCCACCTCCGTCCTCTGGTGAGGACTCGGAGCCGGAGGGGGGCTCCGCGGTGCTGGGGACCCCTCAGATGAAGAGGAGGAGCCCTCGGGCCACCGCGGCTTGTGAATGGGCTCTGGTGGGCTCTTTTGGTTCCAGCGGTTCGTGAGATGCTGAGACGCTGAAGCTGGGCCCGGCTGCGACTCTGGGGGCGCCGTACTCTTTTGGGCCACATAAGCCGGCCCGGACGCCTAAGGCGTTCCCCTATTTGTCGTACTCTGATCAGTTCGTTTACAAGGAGTGGCAGTGTCCTCAGGGGTCGTTCGCCATGCCAAAATGTTTTTCTGTGTGTTCTTCCTTTGAGGATACCCTGCTGCAGAAGTGGAAGTTCCCGACGGTGACCCATCTGAACAAAGCGACCACTATTCCGATGAAGGGCTCTCCATTCTTCAGGGACCCGGCCGACAGGAGGACTGAAGTGGTGTCCAAGGCCATGTTCCTGGTTGCAGGGTCGGCTATGCGGCTGGCGTCTGCGCTGGTGGCACAGGCACTTACGGAATGGGCGACTATTGTGCACCAGGCTTTGGTGACTCTCCAAGCTCCTCCGGAATCTGTGCAGATGGCAGACCAGCCGATCCAGGGACTGAAGTATCTCTGTGATGCGGCCCTCGACTTGGCCCCCATGCTGTCAAAACTGTCCATGTTTGCAATCGTCATTAGACGTCTGCTATGGCTGAGATGCTGGTCAGGAGACCAGGCGTCAAAGAAGGGCCTGACGGACCTGCCTTTTGAAGGTGGTCACCTCTTTGGGGCTTCCTTCGACTAAATCAAGGATTACACTGGGGGGAAGAGTACTTTTCTTCCGGAGCCCTGAAGGGGCAAGGAGCCCCGGCGCAGGGCGGGCCCTTCCTTCTCTGCGCAAAAGTTTTTTTCTTGTGCCACGTACCTCGAACAAGGGTGCCCGCTGGGGGCCAGAAGCGTCCCTGGCAGCACAAGTCCGAAAAGGCGGAGGAGAAGTCCTCCGCATGATGGGTCGCCCCCACCTGCAGTTCGGGTGGGGGGACGGCTTTTACAGTTCGCAGACCGGTGGACCTCGCACATCTCGGATCTCTGGGTGCGTGAGGTGGTTTCGTCCGGATACAAGATAGAGTTCCGTACCCAACCCCCGGACAGGTTCTTTGCCTCCAATCTGAGGCTTCCCCCCCGAAACGGCTGCAGGCCCTGTTCGATGCCGTGCAAGTCCTGTTCCATCAGGGGGTGATTGTCCAGGTTCCTGCTGCGCAACATTTCCGCGGTTTTTATACCAATATTTTTGTGGTTTCGAAAAAAGATGGGGTCAGGCTTGTCCTAGACCTGAAGGCCCTCAACTTCTTTGTGAGGGCGCGGAAATTAGGAATGGAAACTGTCCGTTCTGTAGTGGCGGCCCTTCGGCAGCGAGACTTCCTGGCCTTCCTTGACATCAAAGATGCGTATTTACACGTGCCCATATGCGTGCACCACCAGCGCTTCCTGCGCTTTGCGATGGGGGATCTCCACTACCAGTTTGTGGCCCTCCCATTTGGTGTGGCTTCAGCCCCTCGGATCTTCACCATGCTCCTGCCCCCGGTGCTGGCTCTGCTGAGGCAGAGGGGCATAGCAGTAGTGGCATATCTCGACGATCTCCTCCTGCGGGCGGGGTCGACCTCCGCTTTGTCGGACAGTCTGACCATCACCCTTGGTTTCCTGCAGGACTTTGGCTGGGTGATCAACCTTCTGAAGTCGGTGCTGGCTCCGTCGTGCCGGTTGGAATACTTAGGCTTGGTCCTGGATACGGAGCGGATGAAGGTGTTTCTCCCTGCCGCCAAGGTCTTGACACTCCAGGGGGCAGTGCGGGCCTTGCTGTCTCAGCGGAGGTCCTCTCAGATTTTGCATGCGGGTGTTGGGGCTGATGGCCTTCGAGGCGGTGCCTTATGCCCAGAGCCACACCCGGCTCCTGCAGCGGGCAGTCCTGCTGCGGTGGGACAAGTCTCCGCTCTCCCTGGATCGGATGATCAGTTTGGATCACCGGACTCGAAGCTCCCTCACCTGGTGGCTATGTGCCCCGACCTTGGAGCAGGGGAACTCGTTTCTTCCCATGGACTGGACGGTGATCTCGACAGATGCCAGCCTATACGGCTGGGGAGGGCTCCTGGGGAGGTTGTCGACCCAGGGCCGCTGGTCTCAGTAAGAGTCCCGTCTCCCAATCAACGTACTGGAACTGCGGGCGATCAGGCTTTGCATCTCCCCCTGGTCGGGGAGGCTGCACAGGCGTCCTGTTCGGGTCCAGTCGGACAACGCCGCGGCTGTGGCTTATGTGAACCATCAGGGCGGAACGAGAAGCGCGGCAGAAGTGGCCCACATTCTGCGCTGGGCAGAGCTTCACGTGCCGGCAATCTCTGCCATTCACATCCCGGGCGTAGAGAACTGGCAGGCGGACTATCTCAGTTGCCAGAAGCTGGATCAGGGAGAGTGGTTCCTGCATCCGGAGGTGTTCCGCCAGATTTGTCAAAAGTGGGGAACGCCAGACGTGGATCTCCTGGCGTCCCGGCTCAACTGGAAGGTGCAGGCCTTCGTGAGCAGAACAAGGGATCCGCTGGCAGACGCGGCGGATGGCTCCGTGGTCTCGGTACCGGCTGCTCTATGCCTTCCCTCCACTTCCGTTACTCCCGCGCCTGCTGTGCAGGGTAGAGGTGGAAGGGATCCCAACCATTCTGGTAGCGCCAGATTGGCCTCGGCGTCCTTGGTACGCCGACGTGGTGCGGATGGTGGTCGACGTTCCCTGGCGGCTCCCACTTTGCGAGGGCCTGCTCTCAGAGGGGCCCATCTTGCACCCTGTTTTACCCTCGCTGGCTTTAACGGCCTGGCTATTGAGTCCCAGGTGTTAAAAGATGGGGGAGTCTCTGAGTCCGTCATTCCCACTATGCTCAAGGCACGTAAAGCCACTTCGCGGAAGATCTATCACCGCACTTGGAAGGCTTACATTGCTTGTTGCAAGGCGGGGGGTTGGAACCCCTGTTCTTTCTCGGTGGCTCGGGTGCTGGCCTTTCTTCAGCAAGGCCTAGATCACAAGTTGGCATTGAGCACTCTTAAGGGGCAGATTTCTGCCCTGTCGACTCTTTTTCAGCGTCCCTTGGCGATGCATTCCCTGATTCGTACCTTTGTCCAGGGGGTTTGTCATGTTTCCCCCAGGTACGGTTGCCTTTGGCGCCTTGGGACCTTAATCTGGTCCTTTCTGTGCTCCAGAAGCCGCCTTTCGAAAATATCAGGGAAATTTCCCTGCAACTGCTCTCGCAGAAAGTAGCCTTTCTGGTGGCGATAACATCCGCTAGGCGGGTGTCTGAGCTGGCGGCTCTGTCCTGTAGGTCCCCGTACTTGGTCATGCACAGGGACAAGGCGGTGTTGCGCCCCTCTCCCTCCTTCTTACCGAAGGTGGTCTCTTCGTTTCACATCAATGAGGACATTGTCCTCCCTTTGCTGTGTCCGCGCCGGTCTCATCCTAAGGAGGTTACCTTGCACTCCCTGGATGTGGTTAGGGCTTTGTGGGTGTATCTGGCAGCCACGGCCTCGTTTCGGAGGTCCGATGCGCTTTTTGTCGGTGGATGGCCCGCGCAAGGGGATGGCGGCCTCGGCCACCATTTCCCGTTGGATACGTCAGACGGTGACCCGTGCGTATGCTGTTTGGGGCCAGGAGCCCCCCTTTCCGGTGACGGCTCACTCTACCAGGGTGATTAGTACTTCCTGGGCTTTCCGACACCAGGCTTCGGTTTCTCAGGTGTGCAAGGTGGCCACTTGGACCTCGGTGCATACTTTTTCCAAGTTTTACAGAGTTGATGTTGCAGCTTCTGCTGATACACCCCTGTATCCTCATTGTGATGCATCGTCAAATCGAATCGTTGACCTGATAATCGTAATCGAATCGAATCGTGAGGCCAGTGAAGATGCGCACCCCTACTTGCTACGAACTGAGTTGCTGAGCAGGGCTGGAGGGGTTATGCTAAGTGAGGACTGCCCCCTGGGAGGGGCTGTCTGCTTTGAGTTGAACTTCGTTCTGCCTAGTCCACTCCTAGTGAAAGTTGCATAAACCCCACATGTCAAGAATGAGAGGCTGCGTCTGTCAAGTGAACTCGGAGAAAAGGATTTTACGGTCAAAAAATCCAATTTCTCTTCCGTTCACTGACAGACGCAGCCTTCTTATTACACATGGAGTTATGCTCATCCTACTAGGAGTAGCCTAGGCAAAACAAACAAAAGTGTAGGTTGGCCCCTCCCAGGGGGCCGTCCTCACCTTAGCATATAATCCCCCTGCTCTGTACAGCACATCAGTTTTTTTTTGCCTAGTGCAAGGAGTAGACCTGGTTCCCTATGGGAGCAGCGGTCTCCTGAAAATTCATCTAAGGAAGACTGATATCAAGAAGCTGGCTGGTGGTATAGAGGATATCTCGAATCCTAATCTTTCCCCAGTCCGGCCAACACAATGCGAACCTCCTTAGGGGGGCCCACCGCATAGCGCTCGTTCCGTGCGGGCGGCCAGTGGCTAAAACCCACTAGAGCCCAGTGACTGGTTCGCCTGTCCAGTGGCCTGGCCAGCAGCATTCCTCCTTGTGGGGAGGTAGGTCTGCTCCGGGTGGCTACCCGCTGCGCCCGTCGGATTGGTGAGTGAACCCCTCTCCCGCCCTAGAGGCATGGAGAGTGGGCACCTGGGCAGCTCTGTGGGGGTCTGTTAGAGGCCTCCCCCCCTCCCCCCTCAATCCCCCGCAGGCACCTTTGCACTAACCGTTTGAATCTGCACCAACCGTCTGGACCAGTGTGTTAGGTGGGTCGTCGCCATTGGGTTTTGGAGCACCGCTCGTTCATGGCCGACCGCACGTGTGTAATGGCAGCATCCATTGTTTGAGAACCATGTGGTTTCCAGCCTGCTCTCTGGCGGCCTCCAGTGGTCGATTGGGAGAACTGCAGTCCTTGTGCAGGAAGTTTTTAAAAACGGGTGTCGGCTTCCGGTTTTTGCTTTGACAGCATTGCTGACACACAGTAAGAAGCTCCTGGCGTGCAGCAGTTCGTGGGCATTGCTCTTCGGTTGGAGTGCTGGGGCATCAAACAGCAAGTATAGCTGGCGCTTCCTGGGTGCTGGTAGCGGTGGGTGTAATCCGCCCGGGTCTCCCTGGCTGATTTGTGGGGTAGAGGTGGTGATTACACAGCAGGGGTGCCGGGCTGAGATGTCAGAGGCCGGCAATTCTATGGCAGGTATACCTGCAGATCTACAGTCCACCCCAGGATCATTCGTGTCCTTGGGACAGCTGAGGGCGGTGTTTGGGGAGTTCTTTCCCCAGGCAGGGGAGCCCGTTCCGAGGGGCCCCCAGAAGCGCCCACCCCTTCCTCTTTCCTCAGGGGAGGATTCAGATCTAGAAAGCGCCTCAGTGGTCACACCTGTGGATCTTTCAGAGGGCGAAGAGGATCAGGAGGCTCCTAGTTCGCGGGATAAAGCGATAGTGGAAGCACTGATCACTGATATTTGCGACTATGCGACTGGACCAAACGGGAGTCGCATGAGTGCGCATATGTTTGTGGACCGCTTAGACCCCCAAGGTCCCCTAGGGTTTACCCTTATGATCAGGTGTTTGAACAGGCATTGTTCAAGGAATGGCGTAAGCCACTAAGTTCCTTGGCTTTGCCAAAAAGCTTTGCTGTTCGCTACCCCTTTGAGGAAAGCTTTACTAAGAGAAGGGCTTCCCCGGTGGTGGACCCTGCCGTGGCTCGTGTGAATAAGGCAACCACCATCCCCTTGGAGGGGTCGCCATCCTTTAAAGAGGCGGCCGATCGCCGCACAGAGACAGTGTCTAAAGCACTATTGTTGGCTGGGTCAGCCATGCGGCCAGCACTAGCAACTGCTATGGCGGCACAGTCTCTTCGTGAGCACGCTGCCATGCTGCGCACTCGTTTGTCTGGTGAATGTGCACAGGCTGAAGTACAGCGAGTGCAACATTTGGAAGAGGGTCTCCGCTACATATGCCATGCTGCTTTGGATCTTCTGCCCATATTGTCAAAAATGTCTGTCTGTTCAATTGTTATCAGGCGGGTGCTGTGGCTCCGCTCTTGGTCGGGCAACCAGGCTTCAAAGAAAGCTCTGGCAGACCTGCCCTTTCAGGGGCCCCCACCTGCCTCACGGGTTTCTGGGGGTTGCAAGCAGCTCTCTGCCGCCAGAAAAGTCCTTCCCCTCAAACTTGAGGCTCCCGCAGGAGCTTTGGGGGGGCGCTTCTAGGCGCCGGTCAGGCGCTCAGCAGTCAGAAGTCATCATTAACGCTGGCTTGCCGGCTGGAGTACCTAGGTCTGTTTCCGGACACTGTACAGACAGGGGTGTTCCTAACACCGAGCAAGCGTCTAACGCTTCAGGCTGGGCAAACCCTGTGATCGCGCCAGTGGTTCTCCTTACGGTTCTGTATACGGGTGTTGGGGCTCAGGGTGTCGACTTGCGAATCGATACATTATGCCCAGAACACTTGGCTCCCGCGAGAGGCAATGTTGTCGCGGTGGGACAAATCTCTATCCCTGGACAGGCCGATCAGGTCGGAGTGTCAGTCCCGGGAACCCTTGGTTTGGGGGATTCAGGTTCCGGCCCTAAAGGGGGGGAGAAGTTGTCCTCCCCTCAATTGGTCGATGTAGGTACCGGAACTGAGAGCGAGCAGGCTTTACCTGTCCCGTTGGACACAGAGGCTACGCCGCCCGGTTCTGGTTCAGTCGGTCAATGCCACGGAGGTGGCGTAGGTAAACCATTAGGGTGGAACAAGAAGCACAGCAACAGCCGCGGACACGGCTCTGATCCTTCGGGGGGTAATGCTTCACAGGCCTCGGGGTCAGTATCGGTTGCTGTACATTTTTCCTCCTCTAGGGGCTCTACCGCGGGTTGTACGGGACCTACTTGCTCAGGGGCCCATCCGGCGCCCTGCTTTACTCTCGCTGGCTTTGACGGCTTGGCTATTGAGTCCCAGGTATTGAGGGAGAGGGGTGTCTCTGACTCCGTAATCCCTACTATGATAAAAGCACGCAAGAGTTCCTTGTGTAAGATTTATCATAGGACCTGGAAGGCCTACATTACCTGGTGCAAGGCAGGGGGTTGGAACCCCCGCTCTTATAGAGTATCCAGAGTACTGTCATTTTTACAGCAAGGACTGGACAAGAACCTGGCGTTAAATATGCTTAAAGGGCAGATTTCGGCCCTGGCGGTTTTTTCAACGGCCCTTGGCGTCTCATTCATTGATCCGTACATTTGTACAGGGGGTATGTCATGTGGCTCCTCGGATACGGTCGCCTTTGGCACCGTGGGATTTGAATCTGGTGCTTTCTGTGTTGCAGAAGCCACCATATGAAAGGATTAGGGACATTCCCTTACAGTTATTGTCGCAGAAGGTGGCCTTTCTGGTGGCTATCACATCCGCCAGGCGGGTGTCGGAGTTAGCTGCATTATCCTGCAAGTCACCTTACTTGGTCCTCCATAAGGTCAAGGCAGCTCTGCGGCCTTCCCCCTTCGTTTCTTCCGAAGGTGGTTTCTTCCTTTCATTTAAATGAGGATATTGTTCTCCCCTCATTTTGCACGCACCCGTCACATCCTAAAGAAGTTGAGCTGCATTCTTTGGATGTGGTGAGGGCCTTGCGGGTGTATTTAAGTTCTACAGCTTCCTTTCGGAAGTCTGATTCTTTATTTTTGCTGACGGAAGGGTCGCGCAAAGGTATGGCGGCCTCGTCAGCTACCATATCTCTTTGGATACGGAAGACCGTGACTCATGCATATGAGATTCGGGGTAAGGTTCCCCCGTTCCCAGTCACGGCTCATTCCACCAGGGCAGTTAGTACTTCCTGGGCGTTTAGACACCAGGCTTCGCTGTCTCAGGTGTGCAAGGCAGCTACTTGGGCCTCAGTGCACACGTTTACTAAGTTTTACCAAAATTGATGTTTCGGCATCCTCGGATGCTGCTTTTGGCCGCAAGGTATTGCAAGCAGCAGTATAGGCGCGGTTAGCGCCGCCTGAGAGGGCGTTTTTCTGTTGGGTACAGTTGTTATGATTTGCCCACCCCTCTTGATTGGCACAGCTTTGGGACGTCCCCATGTGTCATAAGAAGGCTGCGTCTGTCAGTGAACGGAAGAGAAAAATTTTTTGTATAACTTACCGTAAAATCCTTTTCTCTGAGTTCACTGACAGTCGCAGCACCCGCCCCTCTGCGTTGGTTTTGTACGGCTTGTTACGAACTGATGTGCTGTACAGAGCAGGGGGATTATATGCTAAGGTGAGGACGGCCCCCTGGGAGGGGCCAACCTACGCTTTTGTTTGTTTTGCCTAGGCTACTCCTAGTAGGATGAGCATAACCCCATGTGTCATAAGAAGGCTGCGTCTGTCAGTGAACTCAGAGAAAAGGATTTTACGGTAAGTTATACAAAAAATCCCCTTTTTTTTTTTTTGCAAAATTGTCGCTCTTATTTTGTTTATAGCGGCGATCAGAAATAACGCAGAGGGGATCAAATACCACCGAAAGAAAGCTCTATTTGTGGGGAAAAAAGACGCAAATTTAGTTTGGGTACAATGTCGCACGACCGCGTAATTGTCAGTTAAAGCGACGCAGTGCCGAATTGCGAAAAGTGCTCTGGTCCCAACATGGGAAATCCTTCCGGGGCTGAAGTGGTTAAGACAGGTGACTAGGGTGATGAAAATTAATGTTGAATGGTGCGTCCCATCACCAGTGATCCCACCACACACTGTCCCTTACCAGAACACACCGACCCCCTATTACGGAGGGTCAGTGTTTGCCTTCAGATGTGAAAAATATAGGAGAGCATACGTAGACCACGTCCTCCTCCTGTGGGAGGGGGACGTGCTGTCCCTTGACTCCTTCATAGCTGCCCTAAGTAACAACGACAGGTGTATAAGGTTGCGGCATGAAGCTAGCACCTCTAAAATACATTTTCTCGATCTGAATATAGAGGTGTTCGGAGGCAGGCTTGTTACATATACATATTTTAAGGAGACGGATCGAAATGGGTTCATTGATGAGGGAAGTTGCCATCATCCCTCTTGGCTGAGGGGCAGGCATCCCAAAGAGCCAATTCATCCCTCTCCGTAGGAATTGTATCAGTTGGAACACCTTTTTTGAGGAGGCTGAAGCTCTCAAGGGTAGATTTTTGGAAAAAGGGTACGATCCTGCGGTAGTGAATAGGGCTTGTGAGGAGGTGGGCGATATGGAGAGATCCCAACTTCTCAGACCTAAAGAGAAGCAGGCCGAATCTAAGTTTAGTTGCCCAATGATCTCAACTTATTCTACCCAGTACCATCAAGTTGGCAGGATCTTACGCAAGCACTGGGCCATTTTGAAAAATGACCGGATCCTTGCACCTCTCCTAACTGAAAACCCTACCGTGCTGTTTAAGGGGGCTGCTCCGTTAAGATTGACGGTAGCCCCTAACATCTTGGAACCTTCCAGGAAGACTACTGTTCCAGAATATGAAGGGTCTTTATCCCTGCAGGAGGTGTAAAGTGTGTAAGACCAACAGTATCAAGTCTAAATGTGTCTCTTTCCACTCCCACCATGATGATAGGATTTATAAAATTAAATCTTTCATTTCATGTAATACAAAAAATGTGGCCTATTTGCTGATTTGTCCGTGCAGGTCAGGGTTAATGAGCATTTTAACAATTTCCGTAAGGCTTTCCCCAATCATAGTGTGTTAAAGCACGATTTGCTACATCACTGGAGAAATCCGATCGGGACTAAGGTGCTAGCTATAGACCATTTACACATCATCTTGGAGAGGCAGCAATATCAGGAGAGAAATCTCCAAGCGAGAAACGTTTTGGATTTATACTTTACGTTCTTTTGCCCCATATGGGCTGAACATCGAATGGGATGTGAATGCATTTATCAATAATGCGTAAGCGCATCCCATGGATGTTCTGTATTACTCTCCATTATAGGACTAGGTACATTTTCTATTTGATATATAGATTTAGCTTTGTGTGTGGAGCTGTATTTTTTGTATTTTATAATGTATTTAATTTTTCTTCTCTTTTATTTATTTCTAAATTATCATGGGCTGTGTTATTATTTTAATTGCTATTTTATAACTAGATTTAAGTCTGGGGCAACCATTTATCTGGCCACTAGATGGCGCTGGGTCCGGTTCCTGGTTAAAGCAGAAAATTCCTTTTATGTTGATATGACCAATCATCATGATCCGATCTATTTGATGTGAGGTTTATTATGAACAATATACTTATGTGCCCTTTTTGTGGCTGTCTTAGATGCTGGGTGCTCTTATACAAAGTATTTTGGGTCCGCTAGTTCTGTGATGGCCAGTGGTGGAATGCATCTAATTTCCGGTTTCCTGGTCATAAATGGTGTAGTGTCGGGTCGCGGCCACGCCCCTGACATCACGCTGATGACGAAACACGTCGGTCGGAGCTTCACGGTGCATGCCATGTGACCGGGAATACGGACAGCGGTCGCTATCCTTGTGGCTGGACGTCCCAGACTTGCGTGTTAAGCACGGTAGATGTTTACAAAATGTGATTGCATACTTTTTAATCCCTTTTAACCACTTCAATACTATGCACTTAGAACACTTTACTACCAGACCAATTTTTAGTTTTCAGTGCTGTTGCGCTTTGAATGACAATTGCGCGGTCGTGTGACGCTGCACCCAAACAGATTATTTTATCATTTTGTTCCCACAAATAGAGCTTTCTTTTGGTGGTATTTGATCACCCCTGCGGTTTTTATTTTTTGCTCTACAAATAAAAAAAGACCGAAAATTTTGAAAAAAAAAAAAAAAATTCTCTATTTTTGTCACAACTTTGTAAATAAGTACATTTTCTCCATCACTGGTGGGCACTGATGAGGCTACACTGACGGGCACTGATGTGGCAGTACTGATTGGCACTGATGAGGTGGCACTGATGTACTTAAGCACTTATATGCAGCGATGATGAGCACTGTTAGGCGGCACTGATAAGCAGCACTGACGGGTACTAAGAGGTGGCACTGATATACAGCACTGATGGGCACTGATATACAGCACTGATGGGCACTGATATGCAGCACTGACGGACACTGCTAAGCGGCACTGATGGGCACGAATAGACAGCACTGATTGGCACTCATAGGCGGCACTGGGCACTGATAGGTGGCACTGATGGGCACTGATAGGTGGGCAATGGTGGGCACTGATGTGGCACTGGTATGCATTGATAGGGGCACTGGTGGGCACTGATAGGGGGCACTGGTGGGCATATACATTGATAGGGGCTCATTCCCTGGTGGTCTAGGGTGGCATCTGAAGGTGGCACTGAGTGCCATCCACATTGGGCAGTATGTCACTTACCTGGTGGTCTAGGGGGGGTCTCCCTGGTGGTCCAGATCGGCTCCCTGGTCGGCTCCCTGGTGGTCCTGGGTGGGCACATCCCTGGTGGTCTCTGGGCAGGCTCCCTGGTGGTCTAGGGTGGCGATCCGAGGGAGGGCTGTGCTGATAAATCATCAGCACAAACCCTCCCTGTCAGGGATGCAGCCGATCGGCTCTCCCCTCCTCAGGTCTGCAGACCTGAGTACAGGAAATCCGATAAACGGTTTTCCTGTATTACACTGTGACCAGCCGTGATTGGTCACGGCTGGTCACATGGTAAAGTTCTTCAGATCGAAGCGCTTTACCGAGATCGGTATTGTGGGGGGTCAGACTGACCTCCCACACCACCGATCGCCGCGATGCGTGCCCCCCCGGGCGAGCGGCGGCTTGTGATCCTGAGGACGTCATATGACGTCCAGTCAGGATAACTGAGCCACTTCCCGGCCGTCATTTTGCATACGGCGGTCGGGAAGTGGTTAAATAAGAGTTTTGTACCGTCTGCACTATCGGATTTCCTTCTCTTTTTGCATTATGCCACTGCCCTGCCATATGTTGTCTATCTGAGAGGAGCGATATGTATTGAAGGCGCACAGGGACACTATTGGAGCTGCCAGCCCGGGTCCGGATCTAGTGATTGCTCTCCTATATTTTTCACATCTGAAGACATACACTGACCCTCCGTAATGGGGGGTCGGTGTGTTATGGTAAGGGACAGTGTGTGGTGGGATCACTGGTGATGGGACGCACCATTCAACATTCATTTTCATCACCCTAGTCACCGGTCTTAAGGACTCTTAGTACTTTTCTGCTTCATTTGTACTTTCTTGGATTATGCCCTGCAGTTTTATTCATTTTTACCCCATTCCTTACCAGAGCATTTTTTGTGATGCGGCACTTTAACTGTCAATTGCGCCGATTTGTTGATCGGCGGACACAGCGCCTCCTTAATCTTGACCAGTGGGTTATATCGCCTCTCCAGGAGTAGGACTAGGCAGAACATAAAACTTGGCAACGCCCCATTGGCCTGCTCCAGGTACTAGCTCCTTGCTGGGATCTTTTGGGTCAACAAAAAACAAAGAAACAAAAGGTGTGGAGTCCCCCCAGAAATCCATAACAGACCCTTATCCAAACATGCAGCCCAGCAAACCAGGAAGGTGGGTGGGCAGAGAGGTTCCGAACCATACCAGGCCGCATGCTCTCAACATGGGGGTGTGCTCAAGGGTAGCTCAGGGGTAGCCCCTCCTGCCCCTGAGCATCCCCTCATGTTTAGGACATTTGACCTTGGTATGGTTTGGCAGTGGGGGATCGCTCGCTCTTCTCTGACCCCCCCCCCCCTCCGTCTGCCGGGCTGCATGTTCAGATAAGGGTCTGGTATG
Organism: Glandirana rugosa; assembly: GCA_018402905.1. Lineage (NCBI taxonomy): Eukaryota > Metazoa > Chordata > Amphibia > Anura > Ranidae > Glandirana > Glandirana rugosa. Next base: position 359,048 of record BLSH010506497.1, on the reverse strand, counting down.
GATTTCTGGGGGGACTCCACTTTTTTTTTTCTGTATTTTTCATTGCCGGCATTCATAAACAGTTTTTTATGACCACCGATGTATGGCGGCGGGAAGGGAAGTGTCTATACCCCCTCCCCCCCAATAGACCCCAGATCTATCCACAGAGAGTACCTGTCACTGCCTATTGCTATCACAGGGGATATTTGTATTCCCTGTGATAACAATAAGTGATTAAAAAGAAATAGTGTAAAAATGAAAATAAATAATTAAAACAAGCGCCCTCATCTCGGCGGTCAGGGTGAACGCACGCAATGGTCCCGCGCAAACAGTGATCATCCCACAGGCCTTGTCTTATAGTGGTTAAGAGTATAACACTAATAGGAAAAAGTAATTGTTAATTCGCTTAATGTGAGGGACTTCAAATCTGATGGTTGAGACATGCTTCTGATCACAACGTCCTTGGTTGGCCAAAGAGCACAATAATTGTTGTTCCCTTCCTTCCAGCCTTGGAGCTCTGTGTCTTCTTTCCAAAATGTGGATATCTGACCACAGTTCCTTCCTTTTTTCATATCCTGCTAATGTCACTTCCTGACTGCAAAACACCCCTATCTACCCCAGACTGACCTACCCTTTTACCCCTATCTTCCCCAGACTGACCTACCCTTTTACCCCTATCTACCCCAGACTGACCTACTCCTTACCCCTATCTACCCTAGACTTGACCTTCCCTTAACCCCTATCTACCCAAGACTTGACCTACTCCTTACCACTATCTACCCCAGACTGATTGACTGCTTAACCCTATTACCCCAGACTGACCTACTGCTTACCCCTATCTACCCCAGACTGTCCTACCCTTTACACCTGTCTGTCCCAAACTGATCTATCCCTTACCCCCATCTACCGACTGAGCCCCCACTCCCATCTACCTCAGACCAACACTCCCCACACACACACACACACACACACTCCTAACTAACTCAGACCAACATCCCCCACCCCTATCTACCCTAGACTGTTCCCCTACCTCCATCTACTGCAGATTAATACCCCTTATCCCTATCTACGCCAGACTGTCCTGCTCACCCCCATATACCGCTGGCTGACCCCATAACTACTGTCACCCTAGACTGACCCCCTCATCCCCATCTTCCCCAAATAGACCCCCCTCAGCCTCATCTAAACCAGACTGATCCCCCTCATCCCCATTTACCCCAGAGATGGTGTGTTTTGGCTTCATTTTAGGTTCTGCATGGCTCTCCATTCCTCACTGACAAAGGAAAATTCATTGAACAGCTTCTGTAATTCTTCGTCAGAAATAGGTGTTAGAAAGGGATATATGTGAACTTCCAGCTGTGTTGCCCATCTTGTCATTTTTCGGAAGCCTTTCCGATATCCAGAAAATGTAGGGGGTGCCTCCCCCGCTTCCACTTCCTTCCAATTTATACCATTAAAAAATAGGTCCTCTCGAATGTTGGCAATGTATGCTTTTGCACATTTTCTGATCTTTGCACAGGAGCTGTTGGAGAAAAGCAGAAAAATATAAGATGACGGTTATGGCAAAAAATTGCTAAGAGTTCGGTTTATAAAGATCTGCAGCTTCCACTCTCCACACAACACTGGAAATACCCCACGCGTTGCTGGCATTTTCCATCCTATTGATAAAATGCTGAGCGCAATGTGTAGTCTGCGGCGTGTTCTCTGCATAATGCTGCAAAGAATACGTGGTCCTAGGAGGAGAATGATGGCACACTTTTTTTACGATCATTAGAATGAATGGGGCATTACTTGCTTCAGGGTCCCAAAGTAAGTGAAGTTCAAACCACATTAATAAAGTGTAAAGTGTGGCTTACTGGCTGAGCTTATATGTATGTCTACTTGACTGGTGGGACTGTGTCACTACTTACCTTGTTTAGAAAGCGGACGAGGACAAGGTCAGCATTATCTGGGTAACGTGGCTCAGCATACAATGGGGGATGCCGTTGTTCACCGTAGGTATGTTTGAAGGGATAATAATCAAAGGCTGCCTCAAAAAGTAAGACCTCCAATACAAAGTAATCCACAGTTATGTCATATGGCATACGATTACGCATCTGTGGGAAAATCAGAGAGAGAGATTAGGATCAGAGTGACAAATCAGATTGGAAAGTAACAGCATCACTTAGAAGAAGTCTCCACCCATATGGTTTCATTTTTATTTTGTTAAGTCCAACTTCGATGTGGAGTAGATACAAACTAGCCATTACACACTGTTCATTTTCACTGTCTGTACACACAGAGCTATTAGTACAGTTCTCTGCCCCTGTCGGGCACAATGTAGAAAAACATATTGGCAAGACCGATTTTGTTTTTGTTTTTTTTGTTTTTTTTTAATCCTGACCGATTCATATTAAGAAGACTCATATGGGACCTCCCAGGGCTGAATGGTAACTGGACTGAACCCCCAGTGCCAGATGGGACCCCCAGGACTGGATAGCTCCTAAAGTAAAGGATCCAATCATACAATTGATTGTGAGATTTCTACAGTTTGATTGGGGCAGATATATTTGTTTTCTATATATGTTGCCCAGTTATTGGCACATTAAAGAAAACCTGTCACCATTAATTAAACCTGTCCCAGCTGAAATTTTCTTTCATGTTGAAGGCTGTAATTATTCAACCTCTAAAAGCGGTGCTTTACTTTGGCTTTTCTAGCATGATACATTGATCGAGTCATACTGGCGACTCCTTTTAAATTCTCTAGTACTATTCCGTATATAATCTCCATGGGTAGGCCTTGTAGGTATGCAGCTGATGAAGAGGTAGGCACCTCGAAACGCGCACTGCTCCACCTTGGTTTGCGTCCCTACGCACTTCCGGTCGTTGGAACGCAAGGAAGTTCCGGTTTTTCAGAACATCCGTGTCTGACTTCTCCTACCTTACATGTAAGTGTGCTTGGAATTTTACAGCAGAACATACAAATTTTATCCCTAATCGCCGTCCACCCTCTGTTTGCATAACCACGGGAGGACCTACGGAAGGACCCGCGGGCTGAATATAGGACCTGCAGGGGAACTCCCGGAGACCAGTGAGGATCGGTGAGTGGGGAAGTTTGTAGGAGGGGAGCACATTTGTTTGTGTTATCGCTCCATCTCCTCACTTCCCTCACATCACCTGGCACAAGCCATCACGGCTGGAATTTATGCACTGTCTGCCTAAAAGATCTATGGTTTATTGTGTCACAGCTGCACAGATATGTGGATGGATCTCTAAGCCCTTTATACATACCTAGCAGCATAGTTATGAGTTTTGAAACACTAGATGGTGCATGGCACATTGGTTCACTTGTTTTTTAGACAGCACTTAAAATCTATATTTCTCCTTATGTTCACTGACAGACGCAGCTCTTCATTGACTTTGTGGGGTTTTATGTCCGTTACTACTAGGAGTTAACTAGGCAGGGAAAAGAAACAGCTGGCCCCTCCCCTGGGGGCCGTTCTCCTTTCCTACATCAAACCCCCTTCCTGTATAGCTCTTCAGTTTCAATGCCTAGTTCGCAAGGAGTTGACCTGGCTTCCCTATAGGGAACTGCGATCCGATTGTGACAATTTTTTATTTTATTTTTTATTATATTTTCACTTCAATCAAGATGAAATCTTCTATCAAGAAGCCGGTCGGGGCATAGAGAGTCCTAGAGCTCTGTACTTTCCTCGGCCTGGCCATCATGATGCGAAGCCAGTCCCGCCACTAGGGACCCGCCGCATCCAGCCCGTTCCGTCGGGCGGCCCGGGGTGCAATCCCCCTGCTGGTCCCCCTCTACCGATGCGATTCGGCTGGGCGACTTGGGCCTGCAGCATACCGCCGTCAAGGGCGCAAAGTCTGCTTAAGCAGCTACCGCGGCGTCGGATGGGTAAGTGAGCGCCCCCCTTCCTAGGGGCATGTGGGGGCCCGACGACTGCCGCAACTGGGTTCTTGTGACGCCCCGGGTTAGCCATGTTGGGACTATAGCTCCCTGCCCCCCGCCACACGCCCCCTCCCCCCCCAGCACCACGGCGATTTACCGGCCTTCTCATCCGGATCGCCATGCGGCGACCGGCCGCCATTTTGCGGCGTACCGCCGCCATTTTGCCATAGCCGCGGACATTTCCAGCCTATGGGGCTTTCTCTCTAGCGCTCGGAGCGGCCTGTTTCGGTACTGCACGTTTCCTGAAAGGGTGTGTCGGCCTCTAGTGTTTCACAGCGGCCATTTTTGACTGCATGCTCTGCATCTACACGTGGCTGCAGCTTCTCCCCTCTTCAGAAACGGCGGTGACAAGCAGCACAGCTCTTCCAGACGATCTGCACTGCGGAACAGCAAGTATAGCTGGGCTCCCCCTGGGTGCTGGTGGGCACTGTCCTCAGTAAAGACTGTGGGTGTGTGGCTGAGTGTGGGCGCCCCCTTTTCCCTTTTTTTTTGTGTCATTTTCCCTTTTAAAAAGGAGCTATGACTGATCCTGAGGTGGCATCAGCAGCCCCCCGATCGGATCAAGGGGCCTTTTCTAAATGGTTTTCACCGAGTTTTCCTTGTGGGGACGCCGCTCTGCGGGTCCCCAGGAAGCGTCCCCATCCCCCCTCAATTGTCATCAGGGGAGGAATCTGTACCTGAGCTGGCATCAGGGGTCTCTGGGACCCCTGCAAACCTATCTGATGAGGAGACGGGGTGACAGCGTACCTCCTGAAGGGGACCAGGGGCTAGCAGCTGCACAAGAAGCAGCACCTGTGGCCACCATTATCTGGCATTCGCACTATGTTGCAGCTGGATCTAGATGATGATATCACGATCTGCTGCGTATGTGTGTGGATTTTTTAGGCCCCCCAGGGCCCTCCAGACTAATCCTTATAACAAATTATTGACCATTTCCTATATAGTGAATGGCAGCGCCCACAGCGTTCCCCCTCGCTGACATGATGTTTTGCGGTTCGCTATCCCTTTGAGGAGAGCTTCTAACAAAAAAGTGGGAGTCCCCTGCGGGGTCCCACCGATTGCACGCCTTACTAGGGCGACTACTATCCCTATGGAAGGGACTCCTTCCTTTAAGGATCCCACTGATAGGAAGACAGAAGCACTTTTGAAGTCCCTGTTTCTGAGCGCGGGCTCTGCTGTACGACCGACCCTGGCTTCGGCCGTGGCGGCACAGCATCTATCTGAATGCATGAAAGGCCTTATGAATTAGAAGATGGTCGCCTGATGGAGGCGCCGCAGAAGAGTTTTTTCTCCAAGGGATCGAATATCTCTGTGATGCGGCCATGGATATTCTGCCCCTGTTGTCCAGAATATCGATCTCGGCCGTCAGGCTTCGCCTAATTCTTGGCTGCGTTCTTAGTCGAGCGACCACGCTTCCAAGAGAGGTTTGGCTGGCCTCCCCTTTCAGGGTGGACGTCTCTTTGGCCCACGTTTTGATGAAATCATCGCTGCAGGCGTACGTTTCGCTGTAGTCAGGAGCCTTCCCCCTCAGGTCAGAAGAAGCCTTTTTCGTGCCTCGAGTACGGTAGGTAAAGGGACCCGCTCTGGTAAGTCGCTGCAGGGGCCGGAAGACGGCACTGGCAGCGCAAAACAGAACAGACGGAGGACTAGCCTTCCTCAGCCTGCTGGGTTGCCACCACCCGAAGGTCGGGTGGGGTGGATGTCTTCTGGGGTTCGCAGAGCGGTGGTTGACCCATGTTTCAGACCGCTGGGTCTGGGAAGTGTTGTCCACCGGGTACAGGATAGAGTTTCTCTTTCCACCCCCGGACAGGTTCTTCCCTTAAAAGCTTGAATCTCCCGCGGGATCGCAGGATGGCCCTATCCGAGGCAGTGCAGGCTCTCTCGGACCAAGGGGTGTTTGCCCCGGTTCCCTCAGGGGAGAGGTTTCGAGGTTTTTACTCATACCTTTTGTGGTACCCAAAAAAGGGGAGGGTTTTCGGCCCATCCTGGACCTGAAGGCTCTGAACATGTATGTCAGGGCGCGATAGTTCCGGATGGAGTCTGTTCGGTCGGTTGTGGCCGCCCTCCACCAAGGAGAATTCTTGGCGTCTTTGAAAAGGGACGCGTACCTCCATGTACCCATCCGTCCTCGTCACCAGCGTTTCCTGCGATTCGCGGTGGGGGGGATCGCCATTCCATTTCGTGGCTCTTCCCTTCGGCCTGACCTCCGCATCCCGGGTCCTTACAAGGTTGTTAGCTCCGGTGTTGGCGTTGCTGCATCAGGGAGGCATTGCCATAGTGGCATACCTGGACGATCTGCTCCTGCTAGCGGACTCGGTCTCGGCTCTGGAGGAGAATGTGAGCATAACAATGGCATCCTTACTGGACTTCGGCTGGTTACTAAACCTGAAGAAGTCATCAGTGGCCCCCTCCTGCCGTTTGGGGTATCTGGGCCTCTTTTTGGACATGGAACGGGCGAAGGTGTTTCTCCCTCCAGCAAAACTGCAGAGTCTACAGTCGGCTGTGCGCACCCTCTGGTCGCACCGTCAGTCTTCTGGGGCTCATGGTCTCGTCGTTTGAGGCGATACCTTTTTGCCCAGAGTCACACTCGTCCTCTCCAGTGAGCAATTCTGACTCGGTGGGACAAGACCCGTCGGTCGTTGTACCGTCCTATCCGGCTGAGCCCCCAGACCAGGGCGTCCCTGATCTGGTGGCTACGGGACCCGGCTTTAACGCAGGGGAAGTCGTTCCTGCCTCTTTAGTGGGTGATTATCACCACAGACGCCAGCCTGACGGGCTGGGGCGGAGTCTTGGGCCAGCTTTCGGCCCAGGGCCGTTGATCGGCTCAGGAGGCTCGTCTGCCCATCAATGTGCTGGAACTGAGAGCAATCGGACTGTGTCCCCTTCATTGGACAATGGGATTGCAAGGCCGTCCGATCTGAATTCCATCAAACAATGCCACAGTGGTGGCGTATGTGGATGATCAGAGGGGCACAAGGTGCCCAGCGGCGGCAGCTCTAATACTGTGTTGGGTGGAACTTCACGTTCCGGCTCTTTCGGCGGTTTACATTCCAGGTGTGGAGAACTGGCAGGCGGACTTTCTCAGTCGCCAGACGCTGGACCGAGGGGAGTGGTCCCTCCACCTGGAGGTGTTCGCTCAGATTTGTCTCAGATGGGGGACGCCGGATGTAGATTTCATGGCGTCCCGGTTCAATCACATAGTGACAGCCTTTGTGTCCAGAACGAGGGATCCGTTGGCAGTGGCCTCGGACGCTTTAATAGCTCCCTGGAGCTTTTATCGTCTCCTGCACGCCTTCCCTCCGATTCAACTGCTTCCAAGATTGGTACGCAGAATAATGCCGGAGGGGATACCGACGTTTATGGTGGCCCCAGCGCACTTGGTACGCCGTCGTGGTGCAAATGGTGGCAGACGCCCCTGGCGGCTCCCGATGCGAGATGATCTTCTGTCTCCAGGACTCATATTGCACCCTGCCTTACCTTCGCTGGCTTGCCTATTGAGTCCCAGGTGCTGAGGGACAGGGGAATCGCCGACTCTGTAGTCCCTACTTTGATAATAGCTCACAAGTGTACTTCTCACAAGATCTATCACCGCACCTGGAAGGCTTATATTGCTTGGTGTGAGGCGGAGGGCTTTAACCCCCGCTCTTATGTCGTATCCAGGGTCCTGACCTTTTTACAGGAGGGCCTGAACTGAAAATTGGCCTTCAGTACTATCAAGGGCCAAATTTCGGCCTTTGCCATTCTCTTTCAGAGGCCTTGTTTTCGCACTCTGACTCGTACCTTTGTACAAGGTGTGCGACATGTGGCGCCTCGGGTAAGATCTCCGATGGCTCCGTAGGATTTGAATCTGGTGCTCTCTGTTTTTCAGAAACCACTTTATGAGAAACTCAGGGAGTTTCCTTACAACTTCTGTCGCAGTAGGTGGCCTTGGTAGCCATTACTTGTGCTAGACGGGTGTCGGAATTAGCTGCACTATCGTGCGAGTTTCCCTCTTAGTACTGCTTAGGGACAAGGCGGTCTTGCGCCCCTCTCCCTCTTTCCTTCCGAAGGTAGTCTCTTCCTTTCACATCAATGAAGATGTTATCCGGCCTCCGTTGTGCCCTCGTCCTTCGCACCCAAAGGAGCTTTGAGTTGCGCGCCTTGGACGTAGTGAGGGCCTTATGAGTGTACTTGGCTGCTACAGCTCCTTTTCGGAAAGCTGATGCCTTGTTTTCTCTTCCAGAAGGGCCGCGTATAGGATTAGCGGTTTCTTCGGTTACTATTTCTCATTGGATTAGAAAAACCGTGACTCATGCCTATTCTGTTCGGCGAAAATTCCCTTTTCCCAGTCACGGTGCATTCTACCCGGGCGGTTAGTACTTCCTGGGCCTTCAGACACCAGGCTTCGGTGTCCCAGGTGTGCAAGGCGGCCACGTGGCCTCGGTTCACACCTTTACCAAGTTTTACAAGGTTGATGTGTTCGCATCCTCGGATGCTGCTTTTGGCCGCAAAGTTTTGCAGGCGACAGTGTAGGCGCGACTGGCGTCTCTCCAGAGGTTCTTTGGGTACAGTTATTAGCGTTTACCCACCCCTCTTTTTTGACACAGCTTGGGGACGTCCCCACAAAGTCAATGAAGAGCTGCGTCTGTCAGTGAACGTAAGGAGAAAAAGGGATTTTATTAAAACTTACCGTAAAATCCTTTTCTCCGAGTTCACTGACAGATGCAGCTCCCACCCCTCGGTGCTCTGTTTCTATACGGCTTGTGTACGAACTGAAGAGCTATACAGGAAGGGGGTTTGATGTAGGAAAGGAGGATGGCCCCCAGGGGAGGGGCCAGCTGTTTCTTTTCCCTGCCTAGTTAACTCCTAGTAGTAACGGACATAAAACCCCACAAAGTCAATGAAGAGCTGCGTCTGTCAGTGAACTCGGAGAAAAGGATTTTATGGTAAGTTTTAATAAAATCCCTTTTTTTGTATTAAAAAAAAAAAGAAAAAAGGGGGAAGAAGGAAGGAGAACCATCCACACACCACAACAGGGAAGAAGGGAACCAACCCCTGACAGAACCGGCCTGAGCCATCAGTCTGATCCATCCCGAAATAGTCACAGAAGAACCAGACGATGTACCAAGACCAACAAGGCCAATCCGGGTCCAAAAGGAATGACCAGAATCCCTTCAGCCCTGATCCTGCGCGAAGGGCACCGCAACCGGAGATGAGAGGAAAGATGTAGTTCAAATGATACCGGTCCACAGGGGCCACCAGAGCGTTTAAGGTGCCCACTAGAGGCACCCAAACTTGCCAGAAGCTCCAGTACCGGCCTGTTCACCCAGACCGCAAACAGATCTTCCGCGGGATCACCCCACCAGATACATATCCAATGAACACTGCCTGGTGAAGGGAACACCCCGTGGTTCAACCATGCAGACGGAGACATTCCGCCTGCCAGGATTGCACCCTTGGAATGCATACACCTGGAGGAGTCCCGAACAGAACGTTCTGCCCACCTGAGGATCCTGGCTACTACCAGGGCTGCCAACACAATTTGTTTCCCCCTGGCGAGCGACATAGGCCACCGCCATTACACCATCCGATTGGATCCGCTCCGGGAGCTCCAAGTGGATCCGTCCATGATCCAGACGTAAACTGATCACCCGAACTTCCAGGATATCGATCGTCAGTCTGAAATTCTCCAGCGTCCAACGATCCTGAGCAGAGCACAGTCCCAGGACACCTGCCCAACCGGACAGATTGGCATTTGCGGGACTGCCACCCAATACAAGGGGAGAAAGCATTTGCCTGGTCGAAGACAGGGAGAGCGCAGCCACCAGACCAGGGAGCCCCTGGCTTTTCCGGCTCAGCCAAATCCAATTGCTCAGAGACCGCGGGCACTTGTTCCATTACACCAGGATCTCCCAGAAGGGAGCTCGTATGTAACTTTGTAAGTGGAATCGCCTAGAAGGTAGATACCATCATGCCCAACAACCACCTGCAGGCCCACAGGAAGGCCCACCAGCCGGACACTGCAGATGAAAAAAGTAGTGTATAACTTCTGGAGACAGTCCAGAGGAAAAAACACTCCGACCAGCACTGGGGCCAGGGTGAGGCCCAGATATTTCCATGTTCTGGAAGGAGCCAAAGCAGACTTCATATAGTAAATAAGCCAACTGATCTGTCAAGGACTGCATAGAGGCTACATCACCCTACGGGGTAGCGGCGGACTCTGCTCGCAGAAGGTGGTCATCCAGGCAGCCCAGTCCCGCATCCCCCATTGACGTAACAATGTCTGATCCGGGGCTAACACCTTGGAGAAAAAAAAACGGAGGAGTGAAGTCGAGACCAAAGGGCAACACCCTGAACTGATTCTGCCCTCCACCCACAGCAAAAGAGGGAGTGCTGGGATCAGGCAAAGTGGAAAGTGTAAGTAAGCATTCGTGATGGCAAGAGAGCCAGGAAAAAAAAAAACTATGAGGTGACGTTAAAACCGTCTGGATGGACCCCATCCTGAACTTCTATACCCACACAGGCAGGTCAGGGCCTCGAGGTCCAGTATTGGACATATCACGCCCGTCATCTTACTTGGACCGCAAACAGGTTTGAATAAAATCCCTGAAAAATGGTCTGACACCGGAACAGGGACAATCATCCACTAAGACAACAGGACTTGAACAGCCCCCCTAAGGGCACTGCCAATGGTCTGGTGACAGATGCACCGAGGAGGGTTAAGAAATATGAACCCTTGTCAGTGGACTGTAAAGATGAACAAAACTGAGTGTCTTGAAAAGACTGACACGAAGCTACAATACAAGTCTTAGTACCCTGTGGAAACAGGGAGCTCAGCAACCAGGGAACTGCATCCAAAAAGCACAGCAGACCAACTGTAGCCCCTAGACGAGCGGGTCTGACATCTCAGCAAAGGCAAAGGGACTCTGCTAGACATGTCTGCCGGATCTCAACAGCTGGATATTCCTTTACCGGAATCATGTTGCCCTGTGTAACCTAGAGACAGGAGAATCCACTACCTGTGAAAACCATCCAATTGTAAGGAGGGAACATGATGTGCAAGACGGCATATGGGTGTCAAGAAAAAGGGATTTTATTAAAACTTCCCCCTTCCCACATAAACCCTCCACCTAGCTTAGCTCATCAGTTCGTAGCGCAGAGGGGTGGGTGCTGCGTCTGTCAGTGAACTCGGAGAAAAGGATTTCACGGTAAGTTTTAATAAAATCCCTTTTTCTCCTACGTTCACTGACAGACGCAGCTCTTCATGACATGTGGGGATGTCCCAAAGCTGTGTCAAAAAAGAGGGGTGGGTAAACGACAACAACTGAACCCAACAGAACCTCTAAGGAGGCGCCACACGCGCCTACACTGCCGCCTGTAAAACTTTGCGGCCGAAAGCAGCATCCGAAGATGCTAACACATCAACCTTATAAAAATTTGTGAAAGTGTGTACCGAGGCCCAAGTGGCCGCCTTGCACACCTGTGACACCGAGGCCTGGTGTCTGAAAGCCCAGGAAGTGCTAACAGCCCGGGTAGAATGAGCCGTGACGGGAAAAGGGGGAACCTTGCCCCAAACAGGACCATTAGTCAGTACAAACAATCAGACTTCCGAAAGGAAGCTGTAGCATCTAGATACACTCATAAGGCCCTTACTACGTCCAAGGCATGCAACTCAAATTCCTTAGGATGCGAGGGACGTGGGCACAATGAAGGAAGAACAATATCTTTGTTAATGTGGAAGGAAGAAACCACCTTCGAAAGGAACGAAGGAGAGGGTCGCAGGACCGCATTGTCCTTGTGCAGGACTAGATAGGGAGACTTGCACCACAGTGCCGCCAACTCAGACACCCGCCAGGCGGATGTGATGACCACCAAAAAGGCCACCTTCTGCGACAGCAGTTGTAAGGAAATCTCCCTGATCTTCTCATATGGCGGTTTCTGAAGCACAGAAAGCACCCAATTAAAATCCCATGGAGACATCGGAGACCTCACCCGAGGCGCCACATGTCGCACACCTTGTACAGCGAGTGCGAAGCCAAGGGTCTTTGAAAAAGAATCGCCAGAGCCGATATCTGCCTTTGAGAGTACTCAAAGCCAGTTTTTTGTTCAGGCCTTGCTGCAAAAAAGTCAGGTCCCTGGACTCCACATAAGAGCTATGTTAGCCTCCCAGGTGCGGTGATATATTTTGCGAGAAGTACACTTGCGAGCTTTGAGCAAGGTAGGGATCACTGACTCAGCGACCCCCCCCTGTCCCTCAGCACCTGGGACTCAATAGCCAGGCCGTCAAAGCCAATGAGGGTAAAGCAGGGTGCAAGATGGGCCCCTGAGACAGTAGATCGTCTCGCAGCGGGAGCCGCCAGGGAACGTCCACCACCATTTGCACCACATCGGCGTACCACGTGCGCAGAGGCCAATCCGGAGCCACCAGGATCATTGGAATTCCCTCCGCTACTACCCTGCATAGCAACCGCGGTAGAAGTTTATTGGAGGGAAGACGTACAGAAGACGATAACGGCCCCAGGGGGACACTAGAGCTTCCGTGGCCACCGCCAACGGATCTCTCGTCCTGGACACAAAGGTCCTCACTTTGTGATTGAGCCGAGACGCCATGAGATCCACGTCCGGCGTCCCCCATCTGTGGCAAATCTGGCTGAACACCTCTGGATGGAGAGACCACTCTCCCTGATCCTGTGTCTGGCGACTGAGAAAGTGAGAAAGTCCGCCTGCCAGTTTTCCACACCTGGAATGTAAATGGCGGAGATTGCCGGAACATTAAGTTCCGCCCAACGCAATATCAGAGCTGCTTCCGCCGCAGCTGCTGAGCTCTTTGTTCCGCCCTGGTGGTTCACATATACCACTGCCGTGGCATTGTCTGACTGGACCCGAATCGGGTGACCTCGCAACCTCACTGTCCACTGAGACAGGCATAGCCTGATCGCCCTCAGCTCCAGAACATTGATCGGGAGGCGTGCTTCCTGCGCAGACCAACGGCCCTGAGCAGATAGTTGCCCCAGGACCCCGTCCCAGCCTAAAAGGCTGGCATCCGTGGTGATGATCACCCACTGAAGGGGCAGGAACGACTTCCCCCCCAGTCAGCGCCGAGTACCGAAGCCACCAGGTTAGAGAGCCCCTGGTCTGGGAATTCAGGCGGATCAGAAGGTCCAAGGACCGTGGGGACCTGTCCCACTGAGACAGAATCGCTCGCTGGAGAAGATGAGTGTGGCTCTGGACGTAAGGTACCGCCTCGAAGGTTGAGACCATGAGCCCCAGCACACAGAATCGTAATGAAGACCGTTGGTGTGACAGAAGGGTTCGCACCGCCGACTGCAGTGACAGCAACTTGGCCAGAGGTAGGAACACTTTCGCCTGCTGTGTCCAGAATCAGACCCAGATACTCCAGGCGACGGGACGGAGAAACCGTCGACTCTTGCAGGTTGATCAACCAGCCGAAGTCCTGCAACGAAGCCATGGTGATCCTCACATTCTCCTCCAGAGCCGAGGTGGACTCCGCTCTCAGGAGCAGGTCGTCGAGGTATGCTACCACCGCAATGCCTCTCGCAGTAACGCCAGTACTGTGGCCATCAGCTTGGTGAAAACCAGGAGGAGCTGATGCCAGACCGAAGGGGAGTGCCACAAATTGGTAATGGAGGTTCCCCCACTGCAAAGCGAAGAAAACGCTGATGCCGTGGACAAATGGGAACATGGAGATACACGTCCCTGATATCCAGAGACGCCAGGAATTCCCCTTGATGGAGGGCGGCCACAACCGAGCGAATCGATTCCATCCGGAATTACCGCGCTTTTACATATCGGTTCAGGGCCTTTAGGTACAGAACTGGCCGGACCCCCCCCCCCCTTTTTTTTTTGGAGACCACAAACAGGTTTGAGTAAAACCCTCAAAACATGTCTGAGAGTGTTTGAACAGCCCCGAAAAAAGGCCTCCCGGCGCCCCTGCGGGAGCCCTAAGTTCGATGGGAAGAACCTGTTTGGGGGTAGAGTGCTGAACTCTATCCTGTAGCCGGTGGACACCACTTCCTGGACCCACCGGTCGGAAATGCGGGCAGTCCACCGAGGCAGGAGGCCCCTGTCTACGGCGAAACTCACGCCTCCGGGGCTCCGGGAGGAAAGTACTCTTTCCACCAGTGAAATCCTTTATGATCTCATCCAGTTAGGGACCAAAGAGACGGCCACCTTGAAAGGGGAGATCCGCAAGGCCTTTTTTGGACGCGTGGTCCCCGGACCATGAGCGCAACCAAAGAACCCGTCTAAGAATGACGGCAAAAACAGCCATTTTGGACAACATAGGGAGTAGGTCCAGGGCTGCGTCACAGAGGTATTTGATACCCTGATGTAAAAAGTCAGCTCTCTGCAGCGCATCCATCAGGCGACCGCAGTCCAGATCATTCTGGAGCTCCGCCATACGTTCAGATAGGTGTTGCGCCGCCATGGCAGACGCCAGGGTCGGTCTTCGAGCCGAGCCTGCTACCAGAAAAAGAGCTTTTAACACCGCCTCTGTCCGCCTATCAGCTGGATCCTTAAAAGAGGGGGCCCCCTCCAGAGGAATGGTCTTCGCCTTATTCAGACGAGCTATCGGTGTGTCCACTGCAGGTGACTCCCACTTCTTCAGAAAACTATCCTCAAATGGATAGCGGATGGCAAAATGTTTTGACAGCGAAAAAGAATGCTGCGGACGCTGCCATTCGAGGTAGATCAGATGATCAAAAAAAACTGATCATAGGGGTAAGCCCTAGGGTCCCTAGGGGGCCTGGCGGTCCCGCACACATACGCAGACATCTGTGATTCGCCATCCTGGCTCAGTCGCAGCATAGTGCGAATCCCAGCGATAATGGCGGATACCAGCGCTTTTTTGCGCGCAGCTGCCGCCCCCTGGTCCTCCTCTCTTTCCGAGGGGGCCAGTTCACCATCAGAAAGGTCCACTGGGGTCCCTGTGACCCCTGAAGCTATCCCTGTGTCAGAGTCCTCCACTGATGAACAAGGGGGAGGAGGGCGCTTCTTAGGGACCTCTGGAGCGACACCCGCCCGGGGAAGAAATTCGCTAAAGACCGCCCGTAGCTGGTCCAAAAATGCCCCTTGCGCAGATTGCGCTGTTGCTGACTCCTCCTCAGCAGGGTACTCTGCCATCGTTTTTTCCCCGAATAGCCCTCAGTTAAATGCAGTTAAGAACACCTGATTTCCACAGAACGCCAGGGAAACCCAGGAGGACTGCACAGCCGCCACCAGCACCCACAGGAGAGCCCAGCTATACTTGCTGTTTGCTGCCAGTAATCCTGAGGACCGTCAGAAGAGCTGCGCCGCCAGAAAGCCACACCGTTCCAAAGAGAAAGTAAAAACGTCTGCAGCACGTTTTTTACAGCCAGCAGGGACTCCAATATGGCCGCCGAGGTCATACACTAGAGGCCGAAACCACCTGCAGGGGAACGTGTACTACCGCAAAATGGACGCTCTGAGCACTAGAGGGAAAGCTCCTTAGGCTTAAAATGTCTGCGACCACTGGAAAATGGCGGCGGTCTACTGCAAAATGGCGGCGGACCGCCGCATGGCGGCCCAAGTCTCCAAAATGTGGAGACGACGATCGGGTGCGGTGCGGGGGGGGGTTGGCAAGGGGCCCCAGGAGCCCGCAACCAGTGGCTACCCACAAAAGTGTCAGGACACCCATTGGCCCCCCCCTCCACGCCTATAAAGGGGGGTACTCCCTCACTCCCCTGCCTGGGCGGGATGCTGCCGGCCGAAAAGCGCCCGAAACGGACCGCAGTCCGGGACCTGGGCGCAGGTGGGGTACACCCCCAGGCCACCCGCACGGAACGGGCATGATGCGTCGGGTCCCCATACCACGGGACTGGCTCGCATGGGTCGGCCGGGCAGAGTACAGAGTCCTGAACGACCCTCTATTCCCCGGCCGGCTTCTTGATAGCAGACTTCATGCTTGATAGAAGTAAGTGAAAAAAAGAAAATAAAGACATAAAAAGAAACGGTCTCAATCCGGACCGCAAATCCCCTAGGGAGCCAGGTCAACTCCTTGCAAACTAGGCATTAAAACTGATGAGCTAAGCAAGGTGGAGGGTTTATTTAGGAAGGGGGAGGGGGGGGGGGGGACGGCCCCCGTGGGAGAGGCCAGCTTGCTTCTTCCCTGCCTAGTTAACTCCTAATAGGACAAGCATAAACCCACATGTCATGAAGAGCTGCGTCTGTCAGTGAACGTGGAGAA
Source organism: Glandirana rugosa (assembly GCA_018402905.1). Lineage (NCBI taxonomy): Eukaryota > Metazoa > Chordata > Amphibia > Anura > Ranidae > Glandirana > Glandirana rugosa. The sequence goes on along the minus strand of BLSH010506497.1, from coordinate 342,918 downwards.
AAATGGTCTGCCCTCCTTGTAAGTGCGACAACCAGCACCTCCTCATGTGCCACTGCAGTTGAGGGATCATCCTCACCACCTGACCGAACCAGAAGTGTGGCCCCCAACCGCAAGGTGGCCCACATCCGAGGCAGCAGAGCCAGATGTAGGATGGTTTGAAAAGATGCCCCGCCACCCAAGGCCCTGACCGGAGCGCCACAGAGACTCCGCCATGGGGACGCCTACCGAGGCCCCTCACAGTGGGCCCTGACTTCACAGGGTACGACACCCCCCACACAGGGAGCACCACTGAGGCCCCACACAGGGGGCACCACCAAACAGGGGCCCCACACAGGGGCGCCGCCAACAGTGGACACAGGCCTGAGACCCCGCAGCGGGACATCACTGAGACCCCCGCAGCGGGACATCACTGAGACCCCCGCAGCGGGACATCACTGAGCCCCCGCAGCGGGACATCACTGAGACCCCCGCACCGGGACATCACTGAGACCCCCGCACCGGGACATCACTGAGACCCCCGCACCGGGACATCACTGAGACCCCCGCACCGGGACATCACTGAGACCCCGCACCGGGACATCACTGAGACCCCCGCACCGGGACATCACTGAGACCCCGCACCGGGACATCACTGAGACCCCGCACCGGGACATCACTGAGACCCCACACCGGGACATCACTGAGACCCCACACCGGGACATCACTGAGACCCCACACCAGGACATCACTGAGACCCCTCACAGGCTCACAGCAGTACCCCTCATAGGGGGCAATACCAAAGGCCCGCACAGGGGGAAATACCAAGGACCCTCACAGGGGGCACCATCGAAGCCCCACCTAGGGGGCACTTCCACACCGGGGCTCCACTGAGGCCCCACACGGGGGTACCCCCTCAGGGCCCCCCCCCCCCCCCACAGTGGACACAGGTCAAAGGCCCCGCACCGGGACCCCACAGAGGCCCACTCACTGGCGGAAATACAGAGGCCCCGCACAGGGGGCAATACCAAGGTCCCTCACAGGGGGCACCATCAAAACCCCTCCTAGGGAACCCAACTAAGGCCCCCACAGGAAAGGAGGCCCCAGTAGCCTGAAAAAACGCATCCAGTGGGCCGCGGCCTGCTAGGCCGCAAAAATAACTTATTTGTAAAATTTTATCATAAAAACTTAAAAAAAAGTTTTTTTTTTTCAAAAATGTTCGCTCTTTTTTCACCTATGTCACAAAAAATAAAAATCCCAGCGATGATTAAATACCTGAAAACAAAAATATTACACAAACTGTCAACTTGGTTTGTAACATATAGTAGCGCTTAAAAAAGGTCCATTAATAAGTTAAGTGGGTATGTGTGACAGCTCTTTAGATTTCTAAAAACAAAAGTCCATAAATTAGTAGCGACCCTAAAAATAAAAAACACTGTATCCACTTTTTTCTCGCTTGTAAAAACTTTTTTTTTTTGAAAAAAAATTCAAAAATACTATTTTAAAATGTTTATTCAATAAAAACGCCGGATCGTCCGGCGCCGGGTGACCTACGCAAAAAAGTCCGATGACCCCGGAGGAAAGGACACCCCCGGAATCAACCCAAGGGATCCTCCCCAAAACTACCACGGGGGACACTCCCTGGAACCATAACGGGGGACACGCCCCGGAGACATAAAGGCGGTCACTCACCCGGAGACACCCCAGGGC
>BLSH010506497.1:311770-335072 GCA_018402905.1 Glandirana rugosa | reverse complement strand
CCCCCCCCCCCCCCCCCTTGGCAAGCCCAGGTTGAGGGCATGTGGTTTGGTATGGTTGGTATCTCCCCACCTCACACATGCTTTTTTTGGCCACCAGGCTGTATGCTCGATTTAAGGGTCTGGTAGAGCTGCACGATTCTGGCCAAAATGAGAATCACGATTTTTTTTTGCTTAGAATAAAGATCATGATTCTCGCGGCATAGCATCTTACATATACAAAAAAATTGGGTTAACAGCACTGTTTCATTTTTTTTTTTGTTTTTGTTTTTTTTTTTTGAAAGTGTAATTTTTCCAAAGAAAATTGCGTTTGATAGACCGCTGCGCAAATACCATGTGACATAAAATATTGCAACAACCGTCATCTTATTGTCTAGGATCTCTGCATAAAAAAAGATATATAATGTTTGGGGGTTCTAAGTAATTTTCTAGCAGAAAATACTGGATTTTTATTTGTAAGTAGCAAATGTCAGAAAAGATTTAGTCTTCAAATGGTTAAACTAAACTCTTCTATACAAGGGAGTTCAACCCATTGAAGTAATTACATTGTATCTCTTATAGCTTCTTTTATCAGCAGTGACCTCATAACTTGGCTCTCTGCCCAGACTTGGCAGTCTGCCCAGAGACTCAAGTCGCACTGACTTAAAAGATCCCTGGGGAGACTTCAGGCACCTTGCATTGACTTCTATTACAGTCAAGTCATGCTGAGTCGCCCCACAAGTTGGACTCCATTAACTGCACTGAAAATCGCAGTAATGCCTCATGGAGATCGCGGGGGGGGGGGTGAATTGAGATCGCAAATTTATTACGATTAATTGTGCAGCTCTAGGGTCTGGTATAGATTTTTACCAGGACCTAACTGGTCTCCTCTTTGTTGTGAGAGTAAGGGAGGAGGTTTGTTTGCACCCCTCCCCAAATATTGAGCACCAGCCACCCCTGGCAAAGAGTCAATGACAGCAGCTCTTTACCATGTTATCGCTGTGTCCAAACACATGCGATCACCATCAGCTTAGCTTGTCAGTGTGCCTGTCACAGCTACCATCAGCGCAGCCTATCCCATGTACCCGTCACAGCCAAATAGTGATATATCCAGAGACTTCAAACTGTGCTGCACTTTTAGTCATGCAAAAAGTAGTGCTGTTCAAAACCGTGCTCTCCTGTGCCTCCACACCTTAGAACACTGACCAGATGTTTTGACCCAAGCACTGTGCGGGTTAGTCTGCACTTTTGTTATAAATAATGCCAAGCTCCGTGTCTCCACTCTCTAATTTACAATCAGTCGCTCAATGATAAAAGGTCAGAAACACTTTCATAGCACAAGCACAACCAGTTTTAATGATAAAATGTAGCATACAAATCTATAAAATAACACTCATTTGTTTGTGCCTAAACCGGCACCGAGCTAATTTCAGCAGTAGTGTTGGGAAAGAGGTTTGGACCAAGCATACGTTCGGCCCGAACATTGCCTGTTTGGCGAACATCCGAATTTGTGGGGCGCTCTGCAGGATGTTCGCCTGACGAGCGCCTCACAATGCACTCTGTGCTGCACAGTGCACATTCTAAGCCCTGGTTGGCAGAAGCAATGCTCCTGACTGCTGGCCCTGCCCCCACACCAAAGCACCTTGCCCCCATGTTGATGGGGACAAGGGCCTCTTCCCCACAAACCTGGGCTGTGGTTGTGGGGGTCTGTGGGCTTATTGGAATCTGGAAGCCCCCAGATCCTGCCCCCCCCCATGTGAATTAGTAAGGGGGACATAGTGTAGTGTAATAAAAACATGAGACGTTTTTTGACCTTGTCCTTTATTAAAAATTACTAATGCCCCTCCATGGTAGCTCCAACGTCAATCACAATGTCTTCCTCTGCCACTGCCTCGCTGAAAAAAAAAACTTCCTCCTATGACGCTGGTTTCAACCATTCTGTCAGCTCCGGTGTCTAACAGTTCTTATATACAGTAACTATGGTGCGTATCAGATAGAGATACACCTCGCTAAAGTCCTAATTAATGAGCAGCAGCTAGAATCAGACATACAATATATATAAAAATAAAGCTGCGCTAGAGAATGTTAGTCCATAAAAACATTCCCAGTGTGAAGTAAAGGGTGTATATGTCAGAACATCTTTCAAAACCGCACCCAGTGCACTGCACACAGTGTGAATCCACCACCGTAAATATGAGGAGGCTTACCAGACCCAGCTGGAAGCCAAGCCTATAACAAAGATGTATCAGTCCAGCGTCGTTCCAATTCCCCCACAAGGAATCAACTCCAACTAAACGACTCAGGTCCTGTCATCAGCTCACTCGTATCAGAATGGATTCACAAGGAGTTTTCCACCATATTACAATGGATGGTCCGCACCAAGGAAAAGAGACTCGATATAGTGAAGCACAGTTAAAAGGCACTTTAATAAACGTATAAAAGTACTGGGTACTCACAATACTGTAGTAAAAAACAGACGTGTGTTAAACGTATAACAGATGGAAAAGCCGGCTCTTCTCGTGGAAAGTAGTGACGTCAGCGCGCCCTCCCAACGTACGTTTCGTCACAGATGACGTCCGGGGATAGGGCGCGCCGCTGAGTCACCATATTTATAATACAGCCGCTCCTAGGTGTGAGGCGTAGGCAGCCATTTTAGGTGCTGGAAAAGGCCCTTACCTCATCCAAATACCAATCAGTGGTAAGCTCCCTCCTCCCCCCAAGAGGCGGATGTGATGGCTCCACCGTGCATGTGAGGAGACCCTCATGTCAGGATAGGAGTTACTGGAGACACATGAAGGAAGCCGAAGATACACTGAGACCTAGCAAGGAGGAGAAACCGAGTGAGCTGCAAGTGAGTGGCATGACTGATCCCATCCCTCAATATCAGCACTGCCAGTAATCCCCACACCACCACCACTGCTGCCACTGATATCCCCCCTCCCCCCACACCTCCACCGCGGCGGAGGAAGACATTGTGTTTTACATCGGGGGACATTATTCTTTTTTTTTTCTAAACAGGACTTGTCAAAAACTGCCTCATGTTTGGGCTCAGACGTGTTTGGGATCCCACCTGCCCAATCCTGTCAGGAAGCCGACACTGCACACCGCTAATCACAGGAAGTGAGACGATATGCAGCTGCCTGTGATTAGCCATGTGCAGTGTCGGCTTCCTGGTGGTATCGGGCAGGTGGTATCCCAAACACTCCCAAGCCCATCTCTGATATGTCATGCGACTTGTGCTTTTGAAGTTGGAGCAATTGTTGCACCAGCGTGAAGCGGCCCTTAAGAACTGTTAGATGGCAGAGCAAGCAGGCGGGGGTTAGCCATCATCACAGGCGGAGGACTTCTTTTTTTTGGGTCTGGTGGTGCGGCAAGCATCTTGATTGACTACGGATCTACATTGGGGGATGTTGTTTTTTTTTTTTAAATAAAGGAATTGTCAAAAACTGTGTGTTTATTTCTTGTTAAAGGGGGCTTCCAGATTCCGATAAGCTCCCTGCCAGCAGATCTCCACAACCACAGCCCAGGATTGTTGGGAAGAGGCTCTTTTCCCCATCAACATGGGGACACGGTGCTTTGGGGTGAGGAGGGCGCTTGCTCGGATAATGGTTTGGATTGGGGGACCCTGACACTTTGTTTTTTTTAATTTTTGTATTGCTGGCAATGGCTTGCATCTGCGAAAATCAATTTGAATGTTATTTTTTTCCCTTTTATATACTGTATGTCAGTTTTGCTGCAGCAGGTTCTATACACGGTACATAACTACACATAACTTTACAGGCAGACTAAGAGGACCCACAGGCACTATATTTAAAGCAGAACTCTGGGAAAAAACTTTCTCAACTCGCCTTCCAGGACGGCAACACCTGAGAGACGATAGGCCCCTCCCTACAGGAAACTCAATCAGTACACAGCTGTTTAAAAGGCCCGACCTTACCCCTTGTCACTCAGTATTGATTGTGTTTCTCCCCCCGCGAAACGTTTGTTTTTTTTTTCTCTGACCAGAAGACCAGGGAGTCGGATGGTCCCCCTGTGAGCCAGGTTTAGGAACGCCAGTGAGGGCCGCACTAACCTGCCACCTTAGAGCTTCTCACGGGTCGCCACCATGGCATTGAGCAGGCGGTCTGGGTGTAACTGATGGTCCCTTGCCTTTGCACACCACTCAAGCAACTCAGGTCTCCTCCTGTCTTCCCCCATGTGCAGCTGGAGTCCAGATGGTGTAGGACACCATGGGGAGGACTTATTATACTCCAAGCCTCGCTCTGAAGCCGGAGCCTCGGGTCAAGAGCAGTAAGGGGCTGGAGCGTGTTCAGCGCAACCCAGTAAGTGGGCTTAAAGCATTGAGGAGACGCCGGACCCTCGTAGCTAAAAGCGGAGGCTCAAGTACTCCTGTTTGCACCAGGACTCTGCGAGCTGCAAGGAGCTAAAAGTCTTCCAGGACCCACCTCATGGAGAAGGAGGATGGAAAGACAGCACAGGCCACAGTGGGCGAAAAGGGCCAGGTAAGTTCAGAAAAAGGCAGAATGCTCTAAGAAAGACAGGAGAAAGGCTGTCTGCTAGCTACCCCTGGCCATAATGGCCCTGGCCTCCCCTCCCCCCCTTCCTTCTTTTTAATAGCAGTTTGGAAGGGGGTGATTTTTTTTGGCTGCTATCCTCTTCTCATGCGATCTTGAGGAGAGAAAAGCAAGCCTGGTGGCTGTGGTAAAGGGAAATACAACAGTGGTGAGTACTTCCCTTTTTACCTTGGGAGATTAGCAGGAGAATACCTAATGGCAATCAGATGGGCATTGATATAGGACTCCCTCCCTCAATACAGGGTGCTAATATCCTTGACCTTGCCAGTCTCTCTCACTATAAATTCATGAATCGGGATAAATATAGTGAAGAGTTGAGACCTGTTAGACACAAATAGTCTCACACAGGCTATTTATGCCACTAAACAAGTTACACATTCCTGATGCTGGGTTCACACTAGTCCGATTCTCGGACCGACATTAGGAGCACAAGTCGCATTACCTCACAAAAACAATGATTCCCTATGAGAGCCATCTTAACTGATCTGACTTGTGTTTTCCAAAGTTGGACCGACTTTGACAAAGGTTCCTGTACTACTTTTGTCCGACTTTGATCCAACTTTAGCCCATTGAAAAGCATTGAAGTCGGATCATTGTCTTTACTAATCCGACTTTGGCATGCGACTTATGCTCTAGGGATCTTGAAGGGGGAACTCCATGCCAACAAAAAAAAACAGCATGGGGTCCCCCTCCAGGAGCATACCAGACCCTTTGGTCTGGTATGGGTTTTAAGGGAACTCCGCGCCAAATTTAAAAAAAAATGGCGTGGGGTTCCCCCCAAAATCCATACCAGACCCTTTATCCGAGCACACAGCCCAGTAGGCCAGGAAAGGGGATGGGGACGACTGAGCGCGCACACCCTCAACATGGGGAGTATGGGTGCTTTGGGGCAGAGGGGGCTCTGCTCTCCCCACCCCAAAGCACCTTGTCCCCATGTTGATGAGGACGAGGGCCTCTTCCTGACAGCCCTTGCCGGTGGTTGTCGGGGTCTGTGGGCAGGGACTTTAACAAGGGGGCCCCCAGATCCTGGCCCCCCACCTTATGTGAATGAGTATGGGGTACCCATTCACCACTGTAAAATAAAAACCACACTACACAGGTTTTTAAAATCTTTTATTAAATCAGCTCCGGCGTCTTCTCCACTCTCCGGCTCTTCTTTCTTCTGCTCTTTTGTGGGGTCTTCTATCTTCTGAGGGGATTCATTTCTTTTCCCTCTTTGCGGTGTCTTCTCCGCTGTCCTCTTCCCTATGTTCTTCCTCTCTTCTTCCCATGTTGACACGACGCAATCTCCTTCATAAATGCCCTCTCCACTGTGACTTATATTGGCATAGGGCGGGGCCACCCGCTGACATCATCCGGAGGCCCAGCCCCCTATGATGTCACATCCTGGGGTGGAGCTGTGAAATTCACCCTTTTAGCACAACTGGTCGTAGCAAATCAACATGAGTGTTCTGCTCCTGCTATAGACTTAACCTCCTGTAGTAGGGTTCTGCTTAATGTATCCCTCATTCATACCAAAATGCACCCAATGGTGTTAGAGTGGATTATGGGACGCCGTCCAGTCCCTCTGCTGAGGTGGAGATCGATTAGTCCCTTGGAGGCACTATTTCCACTTCTTGTCGTGATGCCTTTTATATTGCTCCATTTGTGAGTATATATATTTTATCCTATTGTTTTTAATAAACAATTTATTGGTATTGCACTAGGTCGGTGCACCCCTCTCTTGTGTTTTTTTTCCCCCGTTGGAGTGGATTATGGGTTCAGACATAAGGTAGGACACCTGATATTTACGCAATAGGTTCAGTCAGGTGTTTGACAAGCTCCTCTCTGCTAAAACGCATTGACGTGCAGGTGTATAGGGGGCGGGGTATATAGAGTGCTTTCACAGCTGACATGCCAGCATTCAGATGTAAGGAAAGTCATAGGTGTGGTGTACCTTGGGTACATACCTGTCCAGCCTTCTGAGGCCAAGGAACAACCTTTCCTTGTTCTATTTCCCTTAAATGGGCTTCCCTTTACCCATCACTAGGAATAGACAATTTAAAGGGGACCTGCAAGATAGGTCTGCCAGGGAGATCTTTTAAATCATTCTCCTGAACAGTGTTTAAACCAGATCCTCTTTGTTGATCAAAGTAGTGTCTTAATTATTCCTTTTTGTGATCCTAAGAAGTGTTACAGGCATGTTAGGCCACAATTGCTAGATGGTTGAGACAGTCAAACTGTACTAATCTCACAGGTTTTCTGATTCCATCTTTTAGAGCACTCCACATCGATCCTGCATCTGAAGCGGAGAAGGCAGGGACATGGTGGAGAAACCTGCTGATTAGCCTCCTGATCCAGCTAAGATACCTTCATCAGACATAATGAAGTGGAGGTAAAATGTGCTGCAGAACCTGGCATTTAGCAGGAAGATCTTGCAGCCAGTGGTCCCACCCTAAGGTAGACCTGTGGATTTCTTTAATATCCTCTCAGGTGTTGCCGTCCTGGAAGGTGAGTTGAGAAAACTACCATTAGACTTGCTGGTAACGGTGTTTCTACGAACCTTTGAGGGCGACAGGCCTACTCCCCGCCCTGTTATGGGTGGAGGAAAATGTATACATTAGGTGATAAGTGCCTAAAGCCCTGTATCTTGGTACAATGGTTATACAACAACGGTCGAACAACCAGCTTGTAGATTGATCATCCGACCGTTAGTACACGCAATTACAACAGAAGTTGGATGAGCAGACTAGAAAACTTAGCGTAGTGGTTGTACTACTGTTGTACTGTGTGTACAGAGAAGTTGGGCCAACAAGTTGTACTTGCAAAACACGCATGCTCAGAAGTCAGGAATGACCGGAAGTGTCCGTTCATGTAAACCTGCGTTTGAATTTAACAATTCATATTCGTCAAGTGGCAATTGAATTCAAATAGCGAAATGCAGCGCACATTAGCATCTTTTTCAATGGGATAATAATGAGAAGGCTTTTGCTAGTGGTACTCATGTTACAAATGTAATGAAAGACATTGTTGTTCTGTAGTGCTAGAAATATTCACATTATTTGTATTGTATTTTATTTTAACATTTCTACAATATCATTAGCTCTGATCTTTAACCTGTACAGATCCGCGCTATAGACGAAAGACGTCTACAGCGCGGATCTGAAAATCCGGGTGGACGTCCGCCCCCTGCGCGCTCTGGGCGGCGCGCGGCTGCCGCACGCTGTGTGGGCGTGCCCGCGGGTCGGGCGGACTCGATGTCCGCTCCTGACCCACGATCGCCTTACAGAGCTGTAGAACGGGGAACCGCCGATGTAAACACGGCGGTTCCCCGTTCTGTGACGGGACAAACAGATCTACTGATCCGTCACTGGGATCAGTTAGATCTGTTATGTCCCGACCAGCCCATCCCCCCCACAGTTAGAACACACCCAGGGAACATTGTTAACCCCTTCACTGCCCCCTGCAGGTTAACCCCTTCACTGCCAATGACACTTATACAGTAATCAGTGGACATTTAAATTTCTGATCGCTGAATAAATGTCATTGGTCCCAAAAAAGTGTCAAAAATGACCGACATGTCCGCCCCAATATCAAAGTCCCGATAAAAATCGCAGATCGCCGCCATTACTAGTAAAAAAAATAATAATAATAAAAACGCCATGAATCAATTCCCATAGTTTGTAGACGCGATAACTTTTGCGCAAACAAATCAATAAACGCCGATTGCGATTCTTTTTTTTTTTTTTACCAAAAATATGTAGGAGAATATAAATCGGCCAAACCCAATGAATAATTTTTTTTTTTTTTTTTTTATTTTGGGATATTTATTAGAGCAAAAAGTAAAAAATATTGTTCTTTTTTCAAAATTGTCGCTCTTGGTTTTGTTTATAGCGCAAAAAATAAAAAACGCAGAGGTGATCAAATACCACCAAAAGAAAGCTCTATTTGTGGGGAAAAAAGGACATCAATTTTATTTGGGTACAATGCCGCACGACGCGCATTGTCATTCAAAATGCGACAGCGCTGAAACCTGAAAATTGGTCTGGGCAGGAGGGGGGTTTAAGTGCCCAGTAAGGAAGTGGTTAAATATGAAAAATTTAACTATTTGTTGTCCCTTGGTATTGTTTTAACTTTTATTTTTAATATAACTGCCTACTTTAAACCTGTAATTTGAATAAAAAAACATAGGCAAGTATTCTTATTCACATTCCTCTTTATTGTGAAGCATAAAGAAGATAAATTAAATTAGACATGCTATTTTTTTTAAATAAAAGATAATTGCTTTTGATTAGCAAAATGTGTTAAAGAAAAAAAAAATAAAAGAATACAAACAAAAATACAGAAAAAAATATTTAGGGGGATATTGGGGATAATCCCCAGACCATGGCTGTTGGGGGCCATGGGGAACGAATTGCCACTGCCTGGCATGCTGCTGTGGTGGTTGGGATGGCTGCTGAGGTGGTGGTGGAGTTGGAGGGACCTTCTTATGAAGCTCAGTATAGTCAGTAATGAGCTCCCTCTCCCCCTTGCTCACCATCTGCTGGATCAGATCCTAAGACCTGCTGCACATGTATGGACTCCTCTTCAGCTTAGCAGCTACGTAGGTGCCAAATGACTCTTCCTCGTCAATGTCTTTCTGGATGATGGCAGAGGCCTGCTTGAAAAACAAGGAAGCGCTCTCCTCCACATATGGGTTTGTCCAGATTTTTCCCACCAACGCGTGGGGGAGGGATTTGGGACTCGACAACCAGGGAAGAGCCAGCTGCCTCATCCTCAGTCACTGTTTCTGGGAAACTTTCCTGTGTATAAAAATGTGACATTGTTAGAATCTATTTGTTTGTGAAGGTCATTAATCTAACCAAATTGATGGTTCATGACTGTTGCTATTTGAATAATTACAAATACAAAACATTAGCATCCTGGCACCAGCATTTGGATTTATCCTTAAAATAAGTTTAGGCCACAACTGTGTTTGGATTTGTAACCAACTTTGTGAAGGCTCAAATATTTTCCTATTGTCCCTAGAATGTTTATTTATCATCATTGTATTTTATCTTTACAATATGTTCAACAACACTATACCTGTGTCAAGATGCCCTCCTTCATCCTCAGGTCCCTGAGCTGTGGACTCTCCAGACGTGGAAGGTAGGTAGTATGGAGAGAGATGGCCTTGGGTCTGTCTGGTCGCTAATAAAACGCAGCCTTTCAAAATAACACAGCTTGGGCATATAGATCTCCGTTGCTGCAGCTCTTGACTTCTGGGAATTTTCTATCTTCACCTCCCTCTTATATGTTGTCCTAAGGTTGGCAATTTTGGTATGGACATCTTTGTAGGTAGCATCTGGGCAAATGGTTTGATACAGCTTCGCAAGTTTCTCTAATGCTGCCCACTTTAGGTGTCTGTTTGAATAGTCTTTGCTTTTCACCTTCCACAGACAAGGTAGGTTATGGTACATGTCTATAAACTGGCTTAGGAACTCAATAGAGAAAAATGTATCACTCATAATGCCTACAAGACAAAGAATAATGCAACTTCATCTGGCATACCCCGAAGCTGGACCCAATCTAGGGCTCAATCCAAGCAGTATAGCCCATTAACCCCCATCTGGCCCTCAATCCAAGTAGTATAGGCCACTACCCACCTATGCCGGAAGTCCAAGTCGAAACTTTGTAATCCAACCAAAATAGCGTATTGCCAAACTATCAATCTCCACTGTCCTCCACTCACAAATCGTACCTACGGCCATTCCATCGAAGGCGCGATCGGCCTTTATACACTGCGCATGCGTGCAACTCCGCTCTCAGGTACGTTGTGATGCTAGGGGGTGAACGGCGGAAAGATCAGAGGAAAGATAGTGAATATGGTGGATTCTGCAAGCAGCAGCCAGGCCCGCAGTGCAGAATCGCACAGAAAGGGCAAAGCTACCCCCATGACCTTGGCTGAGATGGGTGGGCATTCTGGAAGGGCAGGACTATGACTGCAAGAATGCCAATTACCAAAGGCCCAACAGTTGAAAAGATTATGTTTTGGAGCAGGTGATCAGTTGGCTGCCCAGAAAACACGGTGTTCAGCAGTCCAAAGATCAGCTCAAATGTTGGTCGTACCTGAAACACCGTGAGCAAGATCAGAAGCACAAGATCCATCGAGTTCTTGAAAGAAGTAAGCAATAGTTGTATGTAAGCAATATGCATATGTGTAAATTAGGTGTCTGGATCTGTTCTTGGTAAAAGTAGCTAGAGAGAATTATAGGTGAGGTTTGAAACTGTTTGTATGCCTTGGGCTTCCACATTTTAAGTTAAATCTAAAGCATATATGCAGAATAGAATTTGTTACTGTTTTTAGACATTCATTTAGCTTTTGCACTTTTATTATTTTTTTCTCTTTCAACAGGGAAACAGAAAAAACAAGGGGCCCACCCCCACAAGGGACCAAAGGAGTCTCCCACCCCTGACCCGTCAGCTGAGGCGGAATCAAAGCCACTTTCACACCCAGAACGTAAGTGCAAAATGAGAAAAATACAAATTGAGCCACAGACAGGGGTGCTGCTAAGTGGGCAAAAAGGCTGGGGATTCAGGCCTAAATTAAAGGATAAGTGTCACTTTGCTGGCTGCTAACTGATTCATCAGTGCCCATTAATACAGCCTTGCCAGTGCAGACATGGAGAGAGGAGAGCCCCCAGTGCTCGTAGTCACACAAATGCTTATGATGGATATCAGACATCCCTCATACCATGGGGGGGGGCAGCTGTAGGAGTTTACCAATGCTGGCACTTGTCAAGTCTTTGGCCCATGGAAAATGGCATCATCTTCCCTTTTTTTTTTTTTTTTGGCGGAAAATCCTCCAGTGTCCCCCGAAGCCCAGGCAAACAGTCAGCCCAATTTGGTCATCCAAGTCCAAGGTTGGTCAACTAGAAAAGATGTATGTGTTGAACCATATGCGACTTTGGAATGCTTAATGAGTTTTTTGTATTTTTCTTTTTTAGAGGGCATGGAATCCCAAGAGCTCCCCCAACATGACCCTGATTCTGAAATGGAAGAAGCTGTGGGTGAGCCTGTAGTTTGCCCTTGCAAGTATTGTTCTGCTTCTTGTGTATTTACATGTCAAGTGTTACATTCTGTTAAGTCCACACCTAGTCCACACATAAGTACAGTAGGTAGTGCTTTCACATTAGCATGGCTAAGAAAGAGGTGTAAGTAGCTGTCTGTGTCGCTAGGTAGCCTAGTTTTGGAGACCCAGACACCAGGTCAAACATTACAGAGTAGGGTCAGTGTTTACATTCAAAGTAGTGTAGGTGTTTGAAGGGCACGCAGGTCACAACCAAGAATCCACTGGGTACGTAAGTATTTAATGAGGTTTAAGATTTACTTGGCCCAAAATCACTATGTTGGCCCTCAGCCACTTGAACATCATTGCCCTAATACATTTTCCTCATCTTACCAGGTCACGAGGTGCCCCAATGCACTCTGGGCAGATTACGGCAAGATATTCTTAAGTGCTGTTCAGAGCTGGACGACATCCAAAGGTCAGCTAAAGTTTTACAAAAGGGACGAGTACTGCGCTTAGGATTTGTGTTAATGTAAGCCTGCTGCCGCCCAGAGGAACCTCTTCTCCCTGTAAAACTGTATAGAAATCTGGGTCTGGCGCTGCTTCTATGCCTGTGTGTGTATATGTATGTGTGTGTATGTATGTATGTATATATATATATATATATATATATATATATATATATATATTAGTGTAATGATTGCCCTATAAAGTATATTGCTGCCCCCTGATGGTGTCAAGGGGTAAATACCTAAACAGGTGAGATTAATTAATGTCTCAACTTCAAACATGTGCCATGACTACATAAAGTGCGTGTGCAACAAATATTGATATTAATTACTAATATCCATACACCTATATTAATCAAACAACAAAGTGGCTAAATGTAAAATGTGTAAACATATCTCATATGCAATCATCTTATGAATAATAAGTTTTCATATAGTAATCAGTACAATCCAAACAAAAGTCCCGGAAGTGCATAGTGCAAAAAATTAGGTGAGTACTATTTGTGCAACAACAGTCTTTTTCAGTTTATAATAGCCAGTGTGCAACAGATCTTCAGGTGCTTTCACAGGTGCAGGTCACACGTGCTCCCCTATGTGTACCCCACTTACCAAACAGCGTCACCCCTGCAGGGGTAAAACGCATAGACACCTGTTTGGTGGTGCCTGGGGTCTCCTAGGTGTCCAGATATTAGTGGCTCCGTGGTCCTCGGCCATTGATGTTAATATCCTGTTGCAGAAGGGAAGATAGAAAAGATGCCCATAGCGTAATCCTTTTTTTTTTTTCAAAAAAACTATTTTCTTTATCCAGTAGGTTAAAAACAATTCATGCATAAAAAAAATCTAGTAGTCACTTTTAAGGGTTTTCTGTATGGAAATAGCCTGTCGTGGCTTTAACAAAGTCATGCACGCTTCCTGGAGGTGCGGCGTGCGTTCCACTGGCCAATATTCCTAAACCGGAAGTGACGTGACACAAGAGTCTGGCTCTGCTTATGCGTTTCGTCATTGACATCTTCTGAGGCATTGCCAGACTCCATTCTCTGCATCCTTATATACCGCCCATGGGAGGGGACCGAGCGCGATCATATTTGCCATGTAGGATCAACACAATAGTGTAAATTAATCAAAATGTTAAAGACCGCTCATTCCATTGTACATATTGCTTTGTGGGCTATTATAAGCCAATCCAGTAAGGATGTGTAGTGTATTAAGTGCATATTACAAATTGAGTTATATATGTAATAGAGTTCCGGGAAATAGGAGGCATCTAATGTAGGAAAGACGTAACTACACCTCTTGTGTTATTTCCGACGACAAAGACCAGAGCGCTCTATCCGGCTCCAATACAAAGCCAGATAGTACCTGGTAAAACGATTGATCTATAATGTATACTCTATAATGTTTGCAGTGTTTTCCCTGATAAGGATCTTAAATGAAGACCACTTCCGATCTAAACACTCTTTAAAGAGGCTGTGAAATAACCTCAGAAGAGGGACAAAATGTTAATAGAAAAGATCTCCCATTTCTGTTAGTAGGTGCATTAGTTTTCATAGCTTAACTGCACTTAATTTGGAAGAAATCAGAATCAGTGATATCTAAATTGTAGGTATCTTTATAACAGATAGTATAAAATATGAGATATGCATGTAAACCCTGATATATTAATTAAAATTAAACAACCTTGCTTGTGGTGGCATGTGTTTTGTTGTAATTCACGATAATGAGTAAGGTTGGAAATTGTATAAGGGGAATGTATAATAAAAAAAACATATAAAAAAGGGGTATGTAATATTTGAAATTAGTATAAAAATGATTATGAGGTGGGCTGTTGTAGTGTTATAGAAGCTGTAGAATTGTATATAGGGAAATGTATAATAAACAAACATATAAAAAGGGTATGTATTATTTAAAATGAATATAAACTTATATGAATAAAAATGATAATATTGTGAACCCTGTTGTGGTGGACTTTTTGTGATGATACCTGAAGTGACATCCTGTACAGAGATGCAAAAATACAAAAAATGGTTTTGCAATCAACTAGACCCTCCAATAAGGGTGTGGTGGGGTTATACGCCTGAGGATCAAGGGGTTGTGTGGAACCTCTTGTGGCTAGTCCCATAGGGTGAATCAGAAGTTGGAATTGAAACCGTTTAGATCTGTCAGCAGGCTTACATATACACAAATCCTAAGCACAGTACTCGTCCCCTTGTCATAATTTCTTTCTTTTGTGAAATCTGTACTAGCAGCTATGGATATTTTCGGATACATGAATACCAGAAGTATTAACACAGAGGAGGTCTTTAATCAAGAAAGAGTTACCAATACCCATGACATGACAGACTTATTTAAACAATTAAAATAGGCTTTAGAAAAGCAACTCCGAGTATGGTGGGACATCGCCACACTTGAGATGTACACAAAAGAAAAAATGGCCCCTAGACGCCTGAGATGGGATCTGCATCCCAATGATGGATTGGATGATGGGGCATTAATAGAAGACTGGCTTAAGTTCTTCAACAAATCTGAATTGGAGTTACTACAGAATATAATCAAAAGGAGACAATATAAGAGTCATATAATAGAAGCCAGGATAGGAGAAGTCAAAACAGCCCTACAACCCTTTATGGGCCAAAAGGAATATCAAGATAAGGAAAAAGAACTGCAGGAACATATCAAAAGATATGACGCCAAAATCCAAACTAAGAAACAAAAGAAATTTAAAAGGGACGTTTTAGACTACACCAACAGACGGGTGTACAAATGGCAACAAGACCTAGATGAATATCTAGAAGAGATGGATGAGAGCTCCTCTGAGGGAGAAACAGGAGGGGGAAGTACCCTTTACAGACATGAGGGAAATAAGAACACCATGTACCCCCAGACACCCCCGCACACCCAGGAGACCTAGACAGGAATCCGGGGACAGGCGGGGAGAAAAATTAACCAGACCTGCCAACAGGGGGAGATCACCACTTACCCCAAGATTTAACATGGAACAGGTATTCCCCACTGAGGGAAAGAGAACCTGCCCCTTATTGGCCACAAGGAAGGAGCCAGAACTATGGGGGTTTTCAAGGGACCTGGCGAGACAGACCCCCCTGGGAGATGGAACCATTATGGGCCATCCAGAGCAGAAAATTGGAAGAATACCCAGCCCAACTGGAGCAACACCAGGGGATGGAGAGGACCACCAGAATACAGAAGGGAAGAAAGAGTACCAAGAGGATACACAGGACCGAACATGGGATGGAAGGAATACAGAGGACCGAGATGGCACCAAGAGACCCCTCACCCACGATCCCCAACCAGAATATATGGGAGATAGAACAACCGTGGACCACCACATGATTATACACCAGACCACCCTTCAAGAGAAAACAGAAGAGAGGAAAAGGAGGAGGAAAGAAAAGGCAAAAGAAGTAGGAAACATTAGGGACAGGCATATATAATCTGAGTAGTATTGAATTCACCAGAGAAGAATTGATAATACTCAATCTGGGATTGAAATATGCAACTGTAAAACCACTGGATGAGTTTGAGGTCTACATAGACCTACAGAAATTTATGAGGAAACTCAATTTGAAACAATTTTATGCCACACAAGACAAACAAAGACAAGAGGTACGAACCATCAACCTATGTACATACCAAGTTAAGAAACAAATCAATATTTAACCCTCAAACACCAGGAGGTGATTGCCTAATGGCTTTTAAGAAAATGGTGGTACAAGATCTCAAGCAGATTGACAGTAGGGGCAAAAATAAAGGCCGTATATGACAGAAAATTAAAACCATAGGGAAAAAGAAAAATGTGGTGATGCGGCCGACGGATAAGGGCGGAGGACTGGTGATACTTGATTAAAAAGACTACATGGATGAGATGGGAAACTTAGTTAAGGTGGAGTACACATACCAGAAGCTACCCAGCAATCCAAAGAAGAAATTTGAGAGAAAACTGAAGTCCTTGATCAAGAAAGGAGGAGGGGATTTTAAACAAAAAGGAGGCAAAGTACCTAGTTCCCGAATCTAGTAGAACACCTATTATATACTACGTTCATAAGATCCACAAGAGACTAGAGAAGCCGCCAGGCAGACCCAAAATAAATGGCATAGACTTCCTGTTCTCAAGACTAGGTGAATACTTGGACCAATTTTTGAAACCTTTAGTGAAGGAGGGCAAATCCTATCTGAGAGACAGTCTGCAATTAATTAAGGAAATACAGAATATCTCGGATCTCAATAACTGCCTATTAGCCACCGTTGATGTAAACGCTCTATATACCAGCATCAAACAGACAGACGGCCTGAAAGGGGTTAAAAAGCCTTACATGAAAGGACAAAAATGAAACGGGCACAAATTGACTTTATTTTGGAAGGACTCAGATTGTGTATGGAATCTAACTACTTTTGGTATGACAAAGATTATTCCATCCAAACCAAGGGAGTGGCGATGGGGGATTGCTGCGCACCGAGTGTAGCCAATTTATTTATGGACCTATGGGAAGAAATGTGTGTGTGTGTATGTGTATATATGTGTGTATATATATGTGTGTGTATATATATATATATATATATATATATATATATATATATATATATAGTAAAAACTATCCATCACTTAAGTTTTACAGGAGGTACATCGATGATGTAGGAGATTAATAAAAAACAGTTATGGCTTTGTTTTTACTGGCAAATATGACAAAAAGCAAGTGGTCTACCTAGACCCGATAATAGAAAATATAAATGGGATCTTGTCCACAAAAACCTTTTTCAAACCAACAGATAAAAATGGCTACATCCCAGTATCAAGCTGCCATCACCCTAAATGGAAAAGCAATGTACCCAAAGGACAGATGATGAGGCTCAGAATAAATTGTCGAAGAGTGGAAGATTTTGATATACAAGCAGATCAAATCATTAAGAAATTTGAAGAGAAAGGATACCAGAAAACCACTCTCATAAAAATAAAAGAAACAGTCAGTAGGATGGATAGGAACAAATTATTAGAAGAGAACAAAAATAAGGATGATTAAAAACAAGAACCAAGAAACAGCTTTTATCACTGGTTTTAACAAAGAATACTAAAAGGTGGAAAAAATTGTTAAGAAATACTGGCCACTGCTGGTCGGCAATTGACGGCGACAGAGTGGCTCTATTGCGCAAATCGCCGTCATACGACGGCGGCTGCGGGATCGAGCCTAGTGAGCGCGTGCCGCCGGAGGCGCGCCCGCGCGCTCACTGTGTTCGGGGAGGGCCAGGGAGCGGGTGCAGCGGAGTTGATCTCCGCCGGCCACCCGCGATGCCCCCCCCCCCGGAGTGAAAGAACGGAGGTCCGTGTAAGTAAACACGGACCTCCGTTCTGTGAGGGGGGAAGGGCTGTGATCACAGCCTTCCTGTACATGGAGGCTGTGATCACTTCCCTTCCCCAGCTAGGGCAGTCCCCATACAGTTAGAACACGCCCAGGGAACACAGTTAACCCTTAGAGCGCCCCCTGCAGGTTAACCCCTTCACTGCCAATGGCATTTACACAGTAATCAGTGCATTTTTATAGCACTGATCGCTGTATAAAAGCCAATGGTCCCAAAAAAGTGTCAAAATGTTCCGACGTCCGCTGAAATATCGCAGTATTGCTAAAAATCACAGATCGCCGTCATTATTAGTAAAAAATAAAAACCCCAGAAATTAATTCTCATCATCCGTAAACGCGACCACTTTTGCGCAAACCAATCAATAAACGCCGATTGCAATTTTTTTTTTATCACAAATATGAGGAAGAATATAAATCGGCCAAAAACGGTGAAAAAAAATGTTTTTTTATATTTTTTTTTTTTTTTGGATTTGTATTTTAGCAAAAAGTAAGAAATTTGGTTTTTTTGCAAAATTGTCGCTCTTCTTTTGTTTATAGCGGCGATCAGAAATGACGCAGCGGTGATCAAATACCACCAAAAGAAAGCTCTGTTTGTGGGAAAAAAAAGAACACAAATTTCGTTTGGGTACAACGTCGCACGACTGCGCAATTTTCAGTTAAAGTGAAGCAGTGCCGAATTGCAAAAAGGGCTCCGGTCCTAAAGCTGAAAATCCTTCCGGGGCTGAAGTGGTTAAGGCAGCTACATCCCCCCAATGAGATCAAGCTCTTCCAAGACCTGAAATGCTTTTACAGATGTAAGAAATGCCTCCCCTGCCGCACAAACCAAAACCAAGAAAAAGGGAAACGTTCAAATCACAAGTGTATGAAACACAATACAAGATCAAGGAATTGATAACTTGTAATAGCACCCATGTTACCTACATAATAGAATGTCCTTGTCACCTACAATACGTAGGGAGAATCACCAGACCATTGTATGTGCGAATCAGGGAGCATATTAATAATATTAAAAAGGGCTACCCCAAACATAGTTTGTCCAGACACTTTAAGGAGGTACATGGAAGGAACCCATCCCTATTGACATTTTATGGGATTGATAAAATTAAGGAACATTGGAGAGGTAGTAACAAGAAGATCAAAATTCCCCAGAATGAAACAAGGTGGATCTATAAACTGGGCAGTTTGGTTCCAGGGGGCCTCAATATTGACATAGATCTTAACTGTTTCATTTCCAACTTCTGATTCACCCTATGGGACCAGCCATAAGGGGTTCCATACAACCCCTTGATCCTCAGGCGTATAACCCCACCCCACCCTTATTAGAGGGTCTAGTTGATTGCAAAACCATTTTTTGTATTTGTGCATCTCTGTACAGGATGTCACTTACCCATCAGGTATTATCACAAAAAGTCCGCCTCGTTCAGTTTGTTATATATATATTTTTTTATATCCTCATATTTTATACTATACCACCACAACAGGGTTCACCATACTATCATTTTTATTCATGTACGTTTTATATTCATTTTAAATAATATATGTTTGTTTATTATACATTTCCCTATATACAAGTCTACAGCTTCTATAACACTACAACAGGGCCCACCACATCATCATTTATATATTAATTTCAAATATTACCCCTTTTTTATATGTTTTTTATTATACATTCCCCTTGTACAATTTCCAAGCTGACTCATTATCGTGAATTACAACAAAACACATGCCACCACAAGCAAGGTTGTTTAATTTTAATTAATATATCAGGGTTTACATGCATATCTCATATTTTATACTATCCGTTATACAGATACCTACAATTTAGATATCACAGATTTTTTTCTAAATTAAGTGCAGTTAAGCTATGAAAACGAATGCACCTACTAACAGAAATGGGAGATCTTTTCTATTAACATTTTGTCCCTCTTCTGAGGTTATTTCACAGCCACTTTAAGGAGTGTTTAGATCGGAAATGGCCTTCATTTAAGATCCTTATCAGGGAAAACATTGCAAACATTATAGAGTATACATTATAGATCAATAGTTTTACCAGGTACTATCTGGCTTTGTATTGGAGCCAGATAGAGCGCTCTGGTCTTTGTCGTCGGAAATAACACAAGAGGTGTAGTTACGTCTTTCCTCCATTAGAGGCATCCTATGTCCAGGCACTCTACTACATATATAACTCAATTTGTAATGTGCACTTAATACACTACACATCCTTACTGGATTGGCTTATAATAGCCCACCAAGGAATATGTACAATGGAATGGTCGGTCTTTAACATTTTTATTATTTTACACTATTGTGTTGATCCTACATGGCAAATACGATCGTGCTCGGTCCCCTCCCATGGGCGGTATATAAGGATGCAGAGAATGGAGTCTGGCAAAGCCTCTGAAGACGTCAATGACGAAACGCGTAAGCAGAGCCAGACTCACGTGTCACGTCACTTCCAGTTTCGGAATATTGGCCGGTGGAACGCACGTCACACCTCCAGGAAGCGTGCAGGACTTTGTTAAAGCCACGGCAGGCTATTTCCATACAGAAAACCCTTAAAAGTTACTACTGTATTTTTTATGCATGAATTGTTTTTAACCCACTGGATAAATAAAGAAAATAGTTTTTGTAAAAAAAAAAAGGATTACACTATGGGCATATTTTCTATCTTCCCTTCTGCAACTGGATATTAACATCAACGGCCGAAGACCACGGAGCCACTAATATCCCGACACCTAGGAGACCCCAGGCACCACCAAACAGGCGTCTATGCATTTTACCCCTGCAGGGGTGACGCCGTTCGGTAAGTGGGGTACACATAGGGGAGCACGTGTGACCTGCACATGTGAAAGCACCTGAAGATCTGTTGCACACTGGCTATTATAAACTGAAAAAGACTGTTGTTGCACAAATAGTACTCACCTAATTTTTTGCACTATGGACTTCCGGGACTTTTGTTTGGATTGTACTGATTACTATATGAATATGTATTATTCATAAGATGATTGCATATGAGATATGTTTACACATTTTACATTTAGCCACTTTGTTGTTTGATTAATATATGTGTATGGATATTAGTAATTAATATCAATATTTGTTGCACACGCACTTTATGTAGTCATGGCACATTGAAGTTGAGACATTAATCTCACCTGTTTAGTTATTTACTCTGGTCAGTGTACCACACCTATTACCTCTTGACACCATCAGGGGGCAGCAGTATACTCTATAGGTAGGGCAATCATTACACTATCTATATATATATATATATATATATATATATATATACACACACACAGGCATAGAAGCAGCGCCAGACATAGGTCTCTATACAGTTAAAGTTTTACAAAGGCGATTGAGGGATGTTGGGGACATGTTAGGGAAGTTTTAAACTTTCTTGGACTTGGGCTGTTTTTTTGGGGACCAAGTTTTTTTTTTGTTTTTCCCCTCTTTGTTTGGGGGAATTTCTCAATATTTTTACACTGGCCTAATGAAAAAGTGTGTAAACATGCTCTATCCCATCAGGGCTTCTGAACTGACGTGTTTCAGGGGTGCCCCCCTTTATCAAAACTCAAGTTGCTTTGATAAAGGGGGGCACCCCCGAAACGCATCAGCTCAGAACACCTGATGAGATCAACTCACGTGTTTCACTGCTGCAACACCCCTTTCTCCAAGAAACTTGAGTTTGGAGGAAGGGGGATTGCACCCCAGAAACACGACACTTGATGAGATAGAGCACATGTTTACACACATTCTAGTTTGTGGCCTAAAAACGTTGCTGGTTGATGTTGCTTTTGCTTGTAGTAAAAAGTTTTAAAACAAACAGTGTGTGGCTTCTTCTTTACTTGAACTATATGTGTGAATTTACAAAGTTGATGTATTTACATAGCGAATGTGCTCTTATATGTTGTCAACTCATGCTAATTTGAGCAGGGAACATTTGAAGCAGTTGGGAATGCATCATGTTTTTGTTCTTCATGCATTCCATGCATGAAGAACAAAATTGGGGGTCATTTACTATAGCTCTGCCACAAAATGACTGCGATTTGCGATAAATTTACCACGATTCGCGATAAATAGCGCTAGAACGGTATTCACAATGGTACTGGTGGCAAATTACTCCCAAAATGGAATTCACTATTGCTCCCAGGTCACAGATAATGCCCAAATCCTTACTCTAGTCAGGACCTGGAGTAGTGCAAATAGAAATAAGGCCCCTTTCACACATACGGACCGTTTGTCCGTTTTTCATCCATCCGTTGACAGATGCAAAATGGACATCAATGCATCTCTATGGAAAAATTGATCCATTTGCATCCGTTTCCATCCGCTTCCGTCAACATCCGTTTTTTTGAACGGATGAAAGCACTATTTTTCATCCGTCAAAGGAACGGATTGGACGAAAAATGTGTGTAAACTGAAGAATGGTCAGTTTTTTTTATCCATTTTTGCATTGGTAATGTATGTAAAAAAAAAAACTGACCACGGATGAAAAACTGATGAAAAAACAGATGAAAAATGGATGAAAAACTGATGAGCACGGATCAATACTTCATCCGTTTTGACATGAACTGATAAAATTAATGGTCTGTATGTGTGAAAGGACCCTAATGTTTAGAGCATGATCTGATAAATTGTACTAAAATATGTGGTGTATTGTTTAAAGATAATCTGCTTTTAACCACTTCAGTAAGGGGCCTGTTTTTTGGGTTCGTTGTTTACAAGTTAAAATCATTTTTTTTGCTATAAAATTACTTAGAACCCACAAACATTATATTTTTTTTTTCTAACACCTTAGAGAATAAAATGGCAGTCATTGCAAAACTTTGTCACACCGTATTTGCGCAGCGGTCTTCCAAGCGTGCTTTTTTTAAATAAATTCAGTTTTTTTTTAGTTAAAAAATAAGAAAACAGTAAAGTTAGGCCAATTTTTTTCCATATTGTGAAAGATAATGTTACGCCAAGTAAAATGATACCCAACATGTCATGCTTCAAAATTGCATCCACTCGCGGAATGGCGACAAACTTTGCAGCTTAAAAATCTCCATTGGCGACGTTTAAAAAATTCTACAGGTTGGCAGTTTTGAGCTACAGAGGAGGTCTAGTGATAGAATTGTTGCTCTCGCTCTAACGATTGCGGCGATGCCTCACATGTGTGGTTTGATGCACTGGTTAAAGAGGAAGCTGCAGCTGCATGTGGGGATTTGATTGCCTCAGTTAAGAAGGAAACAACGAAGGAGAGAAAGAAAGATGGGGCTTTAAATGAGGCTGACATGCCCATTGGTACTGCATAGGCTCGATAAGACCTGTTGGTGCATAAACTCCAGTCACCTACCAGTTTAGTTATTTACACTAAATACATAATAATACATATAGTAAACGGATACCGTAATAAAAGAACCATCCACTGACCTCAAATACGTGGTTGTCCAGAATAGCTCGGATACGTCATGGTTACCCGTACAGTCGGAGTAAATTTCGGGGTAGAAAGAAAGAGAGGAAGCAACAAAGGAAGAATTGACTCCGTTAGTTTAGGGGTGTACGTCGACGTCGAAGGAGAAATTGGTCACGTAGTTTGGTGTGTACACTCCGTAGCGGCGTTAGCAATCTCGCTCTCGTTGTTAAGATAGTGATCTGGAGGAGACATCGAGTTTTGACGGTTGGACATCTTAAAAAATTTGCAGCGGTTACCTCTAAAAATTCGACGTTTCAAACAGCGGTAAGGCGCTCACCTACGTTAAAACTTCGTACTGTACAACCCATAGTAAAATGAACCGCATTGTAATAGAAAGTGTTATACCTTTTTTTAACCGGATTGAAATGACAAAAGAATAAAAAATTGAT